>ML803647.1:65782-77742 GCA_009831015.1 Picea engelmannii
CAGACAAATCTTGAGATCCGTGTATCCTCCAAAGCATTTCCTTTTATTATCCAAATGGAAGAAGTTGTAGCAACTAATTGCTACAAGTTCTTCAAGAGCCACACCAATGAAGAAACGTGAAAATAACAATGAGAGAGGAAGAGTATAAGATGGTGAGAAAATAGTACCATAACAATGCAATAATGAAAGGTGAGTAAAGAGTGGGGGAGATTTCTTAATAGCAAAAGAAACCAAGGAGACCCCCCTCAGATCATTGACAAATGTCAAGATCTAAATTCATGAGGAAACTCAAACCAATGAAAGAGTGAGATTTTAGGGTGAGGGGAAAAGGTAAGTAAATGAGTTGGATAGAGAGAAAGCAAGGGAAGAGGAAACGTATGAGCTAAGAGGAGGCCCACGTACCCACTAAAAGGGAGTTGCATGCTTTCATGGAGGATGTTTCCACCTTCCATGAGCTTTATTCCATTTACAAGAGGGAAAAGCGTGAGCTAGGAAGGGAAAGACGTGAGGGATGAGTAAAGCGTATGGGAAGAGGGAAGGTCCCACGACCCACTTAAGAAGAGTTTCCAAGTTTAAAAGGGAAGGTGCGCGTATAATGCTAAAAGGATGTAAGCTTCAAAGGAAAAAAACGTGAGGATGGATAGGGAAAGGCGTGAGTCAGCTTGAGTGTGGAGGAGTGTGGGTTGAGTGTGTTGAACACACTCCCCAATTGCACATGATAGGTGGAGGAGAGGCCCCACGCCTCATTCAAATGACCTTTCCAATTCATGCGTGGGATTTCCAAAAGAACGTGAGGTAAAGCGTGAGCTAGGAGTGATGCGTGAGGGTTGAGAGGGTGTGTGGTGGGTCACTCCTAAAATGTGAGTGGGTAAGAAGGGACGTATAGGTGGAAAGGGGAGGGGTCCACGTTCCAAATTAAAAGGAGGTTCCAAACTTTAATGAAAAAGGGGGACGTACTCCATATAGGTTACGTAAGCCTTTAAAGTGGGAATTAAATTAAAAGGTGGGTTTAAGGTTAGGAAGGGTGTGGGTAGGTTAGGTGGGGTCCTCTCAACATTATTTTCACCTTTACTTCACTAAATTTGGTCCACTATTACAAAATTTACATTTTCCCATGTTCTGGGTTTGGCAATTAAAACCGCCAGTTTTCGAAAAACTCTTAAAGTGGACAAACAACCTAACAAAACTTGTCTGACTAAGTTGAAACTTGGTCCATGGGTGTAGGGGGTCTCATTAGCTTTCTTTTGAGTACAAATACCCCTATCAAAGATCCCGAGACCTAAGTTTTACATTAAATACCCAGAATTAATTAATTAATTAATCAATTAATTAATTCGGAACCTTAAAAAAAACCTAGCTATACTTGACGGAATTCCGCGAAATTTCGCGTGTTGTCTTACATGGTCATTTATAACATTCCTAAACACTAGCTACCTAGAAATGACTTCATTAGAACGCCTTCCACCACTTTGGAGGATTTATTGGGTGGGAGTGAAAAACTCAAGGGAGATTAACCCGGCTGGTTAGGCCACATTAACCTCCTAAGGATAAAAAACACTCAGTGAAAGGAACTCTCCTAATGAAGAAACCCTAAGGAAACTGACTTGACATGATCCATGTAGACCTATTACATTATAAACCCGCGCAGGGGTGCGATACTCCCGCTTACAAAACTGTGTGCTGGAGCAAAAAATGCCCTATAGAACCAAAAATTCTTCGACATGTTTGCATCTGATGATGCATATCTTCATGGTACATGGAGTTGACCCCCTAGTTGAAGAGGCGGTCAACAAAACTCTTGAAACTTGCTGAATACTTCGTCTTTTGTCTTGAGTAGATATAACCAAGTCTTTCTTGAATCGTCATCTATGAAGATTACGTAGTAAGAAGATCCTCCTAGAGATTTTACTGGCATCAGACCGCAAACATCTGAGTGTATCAGATCTAGAATCTCCTTAGATCTGTTGTTGTTGCTTGGGAATGGTTTCTTGATATTCTTCCCAAGAGCACATCCTTTGCAGATTCCTTCATGTGTAGACTGCAACTCTGGAATTCCTTCAACCATCCTTTTGAGAAAGAGTAATGCTTGATAGTTAATGTGAGCGTACCTTCTGTGCCAAAGCTCATTGGGGTTGACTTCGTTGTGTGCAAGAGCTTCTTCATTTTGTTCTAGTAGTCTATACAGATTTCCTTCACGACTTCCAATAACCCTAGCATTCTCTATGTTGGAGTCTTTATGCCATGATAACACATTTCCATCCACAAAAGCTATTATGTTTCCCTTGTCTTCTAGGCAAGATTACGATACAAGATTCTTTTCTAAACCAGGTACATCTAAAACATTGCTTAAGTGAACATAGTTACCTGTTTTCATTTTGATGGAGGCTTGTCCAAATCCTTCCACGGGGTAAGTGGTTTTGTCTCCAAGCTCTACCTTGTACGACGTCTTCTTCTCATTTAGATTTGAGAGTTTGGCTTGATCTCCCGTCATGTGCCTAGAAGCTCCACTATCAATTATCCACATGTCACCTTCAATCGTTCCGGTAAGTGTTGAGTAGTGTAAAAGACTGATCGTTTCACTCATGTCTTTGGTTGACTGGTAATTGGTCATGCCTTGATCCAAAACTTCAACTTCGTCGTTTCTGTCTTCTGAGAGAGCCAAAAGATGCGTTGAATTAGGGCGCATCTGAATATCTTCTTTTTGAACGGGATGCTCCATCACAAGGTGTTGGATCTGAGATTAGGGTTTCTGCAACTGCTTCTACTAGTAACCCTAGCGGCAGTGTCTTTGGAAGTTGCTCCTGCTAGTAACCCTAGCGACAGTTCCTCAGCGAGCTCAATATCCTAGCGGCTATGCTTCCTTCTAGCATTTAGACTGAATGAAGGAGGTGTGGGCCCATAACCTGTTAGAATATAAAAGATTGTGCTCATTTTACCATTGACAATACCCTTGTCACCCAAACATAGGCCGAAGCCACCCTTTGAGCACCTTGACCTTGACAGAGAAGAATACCGGTAGCAATCAATAGCCAAGCAAGGCTAATGCACCAAGCAAGAGAAGTAACCAAAGTTGATCAGATAGTCCCACCCAGAAACTGGCACAACACCTTTCCCAGAACTTGCGCACAACTAGCTCTCTGCAATTCTGATAGTGTGAATAATGAGAAATTGGCGCCCTGTATTTATAGTAATCTGGCAGGCTTGCCTGGGCCGACTTCTCCTTCTGGGTACTAATTAATTCATATTAATTATATTTCTGCAACCGACATCTCGTCTAGGGTTTCCTTTACTTCTTTGCTTCCTTCCGAAATATTCTAATCTCGTCATAGGTCACAATAGAGATTCATACCTCCCGAAGCTACCATAATATCAACATATTTAGCAAATTATAACAATAGATGCAAGAAAATAATGCTACAACCATTCAATTAAGAAGTTTTGCAGAAATTCACTTACATTTAACCAGGAAATCACATAGCAAACCCTAGTTGTAACACCTTCCACCAAGAGAAATGCCAAAAATGCCAATATAAGTCCAAAAATGTCTTCCTTCAACAAGTGCGCCTCCCAATTTCAGCCAAGAACTCCAAAAGTGGCACAAATTTCAGACCTCACTAATGAGTGAGTGAGAGATGATCCAAAAAATGAAGGTGAAAACCCTCAATTTATACAGTACAATGACCTAAATTTACTTTTTAGGTCATGAAAAGGCCGACAAGGCCAAAATACTAAAATCATATTGTTTTACATTAAATGTTTGAAAATTAAATCTGAATCAAACAATAGAGAGACGTCATCCCCTTTCTAGGGTGACGTTAGCCCCTTTTAGGGCAAATGGAGCCTCCTGAAGAAAAACGTTAGCCCTCCTTGGGCTTCTCCAAGCTACCACACGTGCCAAACTGCCCTGTCCATCTGCCAAAACTCTCATGAAGAAAGGACGACGTCATGAACCTCCTGGGTGACGTCTTAGGCCTTCCAAGGCCAACGTTCCACTGAAAAGGGCACAATCCCCCTAGGTCAAGCTCTACCAGGGTGCCTCTGCAAGACGTCCTTCTTCTCTCCGGTGCAAACCCCTCTGTCTTGCCTGTGCCCCCTGCTAGGGTCTCAGCATCCATCTGGTGGGCTCTTCAGCCCCATGGAGATCCGAACTGATCATCTCCCCATGTGTACCTGTCCAACATGGTACCTGTCCGTCGGGCATGATCCTGCACATCAACAGCTACGCCCTCCATGGGCTCATAAGTCATAGGGATCATAGCAATGTCAATCACATCTCATCATCAACATTATTAAGCATGTGCATAAAACCCCTATTACCCCAGTTAAAAGCTCAAAGCCATTATACAAGCTTGCAATACAAGTCTGGGGAAAGTGACAGGGCGTCCTATTGGGCTAGTGTCCACTGGAAAAGGAAAGTTCCCGGAAAAGAAAAAATCTAAGCCATGTAAGTGGGTGATGTGGATAAGGACTGTCCTGACAATGGGCGCAGTGAAAGCAAGGGAATGCAAAGCTTTACCTGTGGGTGCCTTTGTAGAAGGCGAGTTGCACCTGTCCTGGATGCAATTGTTTCCAAGCCCATTTATGCCTTTTATTCTGTATTCTTATTGCTTTTTCTTCAAGAAGCTAATCAGGGGACACTGCCCTAGCATGGTGACCAGTGGTGGCAGCGTTACCCACAAGTACTTTCGCAGAAATGAGAAGGTTGGCTCGTGATGAGACCCCCTTTCTCTTGGCCATGCAACCAAGAGTCACTACCCTGGCGTGGTAACCAGCTGCTAGTAGTGTCATATTGCTAGGTACCCATGGACCTAATAGGTTGGCTCGTGATGAGACCCCCTATCCTCTGACTAGGTCTTGTTTTATTATTTTTTGTGGGTCCCCTTTGTTTCTTGCTGAGAAGCCTTTTACTGCTTTCTCGGGGATCCCTGGGCAAAGCATCTCGAGGTTTTATTTTTAGGCTTTTATCTTTTGCCAGTTTGTTTTTACCTTCTGGGCCTTTAGCCCCTTCTTCCCAGAAGGTAAGGTGAAACCCTTAAATGATGGGCCAACCCAATGCTTGGACAAGTGAAATGGGGCAGATGAGCGGGAAGCGGGATGAAAAAGTGGTAATATGAAGGGAGTGGACGATGGCTTTTCAGAAATCCCACCAGTGGCAAACCAAAACCTACGGGCACAAGCTTGCTAGGGCATCCTGTCATTCCCCCCAGACATGATCAAGTGGACAAGTATAAGATCCAAGCATTCGTTAGAAATAAAAGGAATTAAATGCACATATTCAAAGTTTTTGAGGATCAGAGTGACATACCATGATACTCGGACTCATTACCTCATGGAGCAAGAACCATCTCTGACACAAGACCAAGCCGATGGTGATGGATGTTGCTGTTGGAAAAGTAGAGGCGCTGAAAGGGAGAAAAGATGGGCCCTCCAGGGCCATGCCTAAGTCGATCTGGCTCTCCGTACTCCATGTCTAGGACCTGCGGGCCTCGAGACATAATCTCCTAGTTATCCCTAAAAGTGGGGATAACATCTGGCTCCAACTCGGGGACATGTGCTCACCGTAGAGCGCATGAGAACCTCAGCATCTCTGGCATAACCTGTTACCTGCTTGATCTCAATAGCAATTATTAGTAACCGATTGGGGTGGTGATACCACCCCAGCATATATATATATATATATATATAAGACTGAAATAAAGCAATCATAAGTGTGAATGTAAAAACAAACTACTCTAACATGCAATGCAGATGGTAAAGTACAATGAATGCAAAAATGCCTACCTACTTACCTGTTGGTTGGATGTCAGGTGTAGTCAAACGACCAATGAAACTGATCCAACAATGTCCCACAATACCTGCCTTTGTGCTTCATCATGAACCAAAATAGTGATAAATCAAGCACAAAAATGACATTGGTTAGAATATATATGTTATCACCGCAAATCACAAAGTCTAACTCATGGAGGCAGGTGGGAGGGATAAAATCATGCCAAGCCAATCTCTGAGGAAAGTACTCAATCCACTTCAGGAAGGGGTCATGAAAAGTCCAAGGTTCAAAACACTGACTAAAAAGCTCTGCAAACTGGCTACCTAGGACGTTCCCGCGCTCTGAAGGGACTGACACGAGTCTAGTAGATGACTGGAAAAATTTTAAGGGGAAGTTGAAACACTGAGATGATAGAATTAAACTTAAGGTACTCAACTTTCCCCTAAAATCCAGAATGAGGTTTTGTCTTACAGGAGACTTGGGATAAGAGACATGTTTCCAAACCATACCCTTAGTGACATAGCGTGGTAAAGTAATCGAAGGGAAGTGGAAAACCTTATCACAAGCATCCTGCTTTACGGAAACAACCTCCTCACTTCTATCTGAGCAGAATGATGGTTGATAACTTTCTTCATAGAATAGATCTAAGTGCTCAGAGGGATAGTCATCAAAGTCCTTAAGGTATGACCGAAAATTATTAGGAGAGGATAGAATTAGGTCATCCTTGGGTGTCTGAATAAAATTGGTAATCATGTCATGTTCTTGTTGCCAAGTGTCAAAATTAGTAATGTCATATGATAGTTGTAAGGGCAACTTTTGGAAATGATCCTCAATGTCGTAAATGGGATCACCATCATATCTAATCACATCCCATTTACGCTTCCTGACATGTATGAATTCATCAATATTATCAACAAAGTCCTCATTTTCATCATAACATGAAGGGGTTAAAACATCCAACACTTCTTTATTCTCCACATCATAAGATAAAGAATCATTAAAAATTTGGAAGGGGAAATAACTCACCTTGCTTAATCCTTCCTGTGGAGGAGCTTCAAGTATTTGAATAACTTCATCAAGTGGAAGATCTGCCCCTACATCTTCAATCTTGAGATATAGAGGATCCAACTTGTCCAAGGGTTCCATTTCCTCTTCACTCTCTGAATCATAGAACAAGGTATCATCAAAAAACTAGAAAGGAAAATGACTTACCTCATGCTCTTCATCTTGTGCAGGAGGGATAGGATCTTGGAGAGCTTCATCAGACTGAGGAGCGGTTATTGGTGCTTCATCCTCATAATTCACTTCTCTAGTTATATCTTCGTTGCATTCTATTGAATCATGGGAGAGATCTTGCTCCTCTTCAAGGGGTTGACAATGTTCTTCATGAATCTCTTCTTTCGTATCAGAGGGTCCTTGATGTTGAACATGATATGCATTCCTGAGATGTGCTACAATCTCAGTGGTGAATCCTTGGTCTTCCAAGGCTATTGTGAGATTCTGAAGGCCATCTTCATACATTTGGCAACGTGGTTTGGTAAAGTCAACAAACCTACTGATGAGGTGTACGAAAGATGATATACCCCTATCTTGGCAACAACCCTTAAACCAATCTTGCAAGAAGGATGGCAGAGAGAGTATGAAAAGTTTTATTAGAGCATCCTCCCCTCCTGTTTCTACCTCGCTTATATAATCCAAAAAAATTATGATGTGAGGAGTTGGGAGGCCCAAAAATCTTGGGAGGTTGTTTGACCATTTTGTATCAAAACGGGTTGGGTATCCTTGAAGGCTTTTGAAATCAATAGTTGGATACAGTTGCTCCCAAGATGCCATGATCCCATAACTTGGAAATATCACAGAGTTGAGAGTAAGGTGGCACCTCGGAAAAGGTTAGTGGAGTCGCCAGATAATTTGCTTGAAATTATCAAAGGAAAAGGGAAAACACCCTAAGTGGAGTCGCCAGGTAAGCTTGTAAGATAAAGATTCTAGAGGCAAGGCTTACCAAAAAGTGTCGCCTTGAGGAAGGTTTGACTTAGTGTTCCCCGACAACGACGCTGAAATGTTATCGCACAGTTTGTAGTTTAGGAAAGTAGATGGATGAAAGGAGGTAAAACTTGCATAACTGAACCAATCCCACCCACTGTCACCTCGATGGGAAAGTTCTTTCTATTTAGGGAGGTAAAGCCCAGGGGAGACATCCCCGGTAACTTGGGTTTTTGAGAAGGCAAGAGGTTTTAGCAAGGCTGAGTGATAATGATCCCCCTCACAAGTTACCACCTGATCAGAAAGTCTTGGCTTATAACCAATAAATATAGCCAGAAGTAATAACCAATAAGATCACCTCCCCAAGAACAAGACAACAATAGAATGATGCATATGCAAGCTTGCTTGTTGGTTAGTACTTCATATAATCAATGACTTTCTTGAATATAAGCAATTGAGTAATAAATATTGACGAAGTTAATGTCTGTATAATGATTACAATATTACTTCTCAATAAATTCTAAAGAAAACTTGGCATTCAATGTGACAAATTAACACTTCATAGATAATGCCTTAAACAACCATTCAATTGCTTTCAAAGTGAAACGATAGCTGCACAAAGGTATTTGTAGCACAATAAAGATGACGGCAGCAATGAGTTAGCAGGGTTAGTCTTGGGCTAGGGTTAGAAAGATTAGTAATTGCTCAAAGTGTTTGATTGAAGTTGTGAGCAAGTTACTCAAGACAAAGGAGGCCTTAGATCAATGCCTTATTAGGGTAGATGGAGTCAAAAGAAGAGGACACAAAAGTTGAAGGATCAAGTGAAAGTGTAAAACTTAAGGACAAGAGGGTTAAACCTTGAGGTGTTGCTATGGCAAGGCCTCAAGGATGAAACCCTAGGGGAGAGAGGCTCACTTTGGTGTAGGGGAACTCGACCTCAGTGCTCTCTCCTCCTTCCTTAGCTTAATGGCAACTGCTAGCTTGAATAATGTTTGATAAGAGGTAAGACAAGAGGGTTTGTAAGCAACGTGTTGCTAAAGCAAGGCCTTACTAAGCAAACCCTAGGGAAAATCGACTCACCAAAGTGTAGGGAAACTAGGCCTTGATGCGTTTTCTCTTTATTAGCTCAAAAAATAAGAAAACAACTAGCAGGGAGAAGAGAGATGGAGTGTTGCTAAGGCAAGGCTCTATCCTCTTCTATAAATGGCTCAAAACCTTGATGGGGACATGAGACAAGGACCTTCAATGTGTGCTTTTCACATAGGGTTTATTCAGCAAATTATAACAATAGATGCAAGAAAATAATGCTACAACCATTCAATTAAGAAGTTTTGCAGAAATTCACTTACATTTAACCAAGAAATCACATAGAAAACCCTAGTTGTAACACCTTCCACCAAGAGAAATGCCAAAAATGCCAATATAAGTCCAAAAATGTCTTCCTTCAACAAGTGTGCCTCCCAATTTCAGCCAAGAACTCCCCGAGTGGCGCAAATTTCAGACCTCACTAATGAGTGAGTGAGAGATGATCCAAAAAATGAAGGTGAAAACCCTCAATTTATACAGTACAATGACCTAAATTTACTTTTTAGGTCATGAAAAGGCCGACAAGGCCAAAACACTAAAATCATATTGTTTTACATTAAATGTTTGAAAATTAAACCCTAATCAAGTAATAGAGAAACGTCATCCCCTTTCTAAGGTGACGTTAGCCCCTTTTAGGAAAAATGGTGCCTCCTAGAGCAAAACGTTAGCCCTCCTTGGGCTTCTCCAAGCTGCCACACGTGCCAAACTGCCCTATCCATCTGCCAAAATGCTCATGAAGAAAGGATGACGTCATGAACCTCCTGGGTGACGTCCTAGGCCTTCCAAGGCCAACGTTCCACTGAAAAGGGCACAATCCCCCTAGGTCAAGCTCTGCCAAGCTCTGCCAGGGTGCCTCTGCAAGACGTCCTTCTTCTCTCCGGTGCAAACCCCTCTGTCCTGTCTGTGCCCCCTGTTGGGGTCTCAGCATCCATCTGGTGGGCTCTTCAGCCCCATGGAGGTCCAAACTGATCATCTCCCCATGTGTACCTGTCCAACATGGTACCTGTCCAACATGGTACCTGTCCGTCGGGCATGATCCTGCACATCAACAGTTACGCCCTCCATGGGCTCATAAGTCATAGGGATCATAGCAATGTCAATCACATCTCATCATCAATATTATTAAACATGTGCATAAAACCCCTATTAGTCCAGTTAAAAGCTCAAAGACATTATACAAGCCTGCAATACAAGCCTGGGGAAAGTGACAGGGCATCCTATTGGGCTAGTCTCCACTGGAAAAGGAAAGTTCCCGGAAAAGACAAAATCTAAGCCATGTAAGTGGGTGATGTGGATAAGGAATGTCCTGACAATCGGCGCAGTGAAAGCAGGGGAATGCAAAGGTTTATCTGTGGGTGCCTTTGTAGAAGGCGAGTTGCACCTGTCCTAGATGCAATTGTTTCCAAGCCCATTTATGCCTTTTATTCTTTATTCTTATTGCTTTTTCTTCAAGAAGCTAATCAGGGGACACTGCCCTAGAGTGGTGACCAGTGGTGGCAGCGTTACCCACAAGTACTTTCGCAGAAATGAGAAGGTTGGCTTGTGATGAGACCCCCTTTCTCTTGGCCATGCAACCAAGAGTCACTACCCTGGCGTGGTAACCAGCTACTAGTAGTGTCATACTGTTAGGTACCGATGGACCTAATAAGTTGGCTCGTGATGAGACCCCCTATCCTCTGACTAGGTCTTGTTTTATTATTTTTTATGCGTCCCCTTTGTTTCTTGCTGAGAAGCCTTTTACTACTTTCTCGGGGATCCCTGGGCGAAGCATCTCGAGGTTTTGTTTTTAGGATTTTATCTTTTACCAGTTTGCTTTTACCTTCTGGGCCTTTAGCCCCTTCTTCCCACAAGGTAAGGTGCAACCCTTAAATGATGGGTCAACCCAATGCCTGGACAAGTGAAATGGGGTAGATGAGCGGGAAGCAGGATGAAAAAGTGGTAATATGAAGGGAGTGGACGGTGGCTTTTCAGAAATCCCCCCAGTGGCAAACCAAAACCTATGGGCACAAGCTTGTTAGGGCATCCTATCATTCCCCCCAGACATGGTCAAGTCGACAAGTATAAGATCTAAGCATTCGTTAGAAATAAAAGGAATTAAATGCACATATTCAAAGTTTTTGAGGATCAGAGTGACACATACCATGATACCCGAACTCATTACCTCATGAAGCAAGAACCATCTCTGACACAAGACCAAGTCGATGGTGATGGATGCTACTGCTGGAAAAGTAGAGGCGATGAAAGGGAGAAAAGATGGGCCCTCCAGAGCCATGCCTAAGTCGATCTTGCTCTCGGTACTCCATGTCTAGGACATGTGGGCCTCGAGACATAATCTCCTAATTATCCCTAAAAGTGGGGATAACAGTATTAGAGCAGGACAGTTGAAGAAGCAGTATTACATTCAGATCTACAACACAGAAGCTCAAATCTGCAGCAGATAAGTTCAGATCTGCAGCAGATAAGTTCAGATCTGCAGCAAATAAGTTCAGATCTGCAACACAGAAGTTCATATCTACAGCACAAAAATTCAGATCTGCAATATAGAGGTGTAGATCTGCAAAGGAAAACATAGATCTGCATTGGTCAAGTTCAGATCTGCATTGGTCGAGTTCAGATCTGCAAAACAGAAGGGTATATTGCAGCACAGAATTATTTTCAGAAATGGCCATGACCTTGAGAATGGAGGATAGGCTTCAGGGTGCTCAAAACTTTGTCACCTGGAAGGAAAGGGTCACTATGGTTTTGGATGTCAATGATGTCCTTGATCATGTTGATGATAAGGCTGCAGCTCCCACAGATGCAACTACATTGGTGACCTGGAAGAAGGGTGAGGCTAAAACCAAGAGCATACTCCTTGATGGGGTAAAGGATCACATAATCCCTCACCTCACAGGGAAAAAGACCACTAATGAGATGTGGGCTGCCTTGAATGACCTTTACCAGAGTAAAAATTAAAACAGGGTGATGGTGCTTA
This sequence comes from Picea engelmannii, assembly GCA_009831015.1. Classification (NCBI taxonomy): domain Eukaryota; kingdom Viridiplantae; phylum Streptophyta; class Pinopsida; order Pinales; family Pinaceae; genus Picea; species Picea engelmannii. Next base: position 77,593 of record ML803647.1, read on the forward strand.
GGGAAAGACTGAGAAGTACCAAGATGGCTAAAGGGGAAGGTGTGGTTCACTACCTTACTCGACTTACACAGATCAGGGATGAGCTAGGCACAGTAGGTGAGAAAACTGAAGAGTCTGAGTTGGTACGTGTGGCACTGAATGGCTTTTCGA
>ML803647.1:86567-146638 GCA_009831015.1 Picea engelmannii
TATGAGAATATATTCAATGAAGTGAAGCCGACTTACAACATTCAACTGCTCAAGCTCCTTTGGCTAAGAAGCCGTGAGTGGAGGGCACCTATGCTGTCAACATCGCCCAGGACTTGCACCTGGCCCCAACCGCAATAACAGGCCTGCTTGCACGGGTGCACCAGCCCATGAGGAGCGAACATTTTGCTCCGGGGTTTGAACCTTTGTGGGGGAATATCACCACCCCCGTTTTACCAACTAACCAGGCCCTGTTAACCGTTCTCTGTCTTTAGAAAGTACTAGTGCACGGAAAGTGAAATGGAAAAAGGACTAGTTGATGAGGGAAATCACCAAGCAGGCAGAGAAAGAGCACGGGCATTAGAATATTGTAGTAGCAAAGGACGGGCTCTCTATCGTGATCTTAATGTTTTAAGAGTTCTGTTTGATCACAATGGCAACCCCGTGCTCTCATGCTTTGAACCCGCAAAGAACAGAAGAGATAGGAAAAGTTACAACCCAAGTCTGGCTTTCACTCCTCTGGAGTATTTGAGAACTGGAGTAATAACACCCAGAAGTATAACCCATTTGGTTGCAGTTGTGGACATCAAGAAATTGAAGATATGGTGTAAAGTTGAATGGAATCTTATTGAAATTGGGTTCAACTGATGAAGATGCATATCGGTATTGCATTTATTAATTTTTTTAATGAAATATTCTACTGAATCAACGTTCAATCATGCATTCTTGCTCTTGTATGAAATTATTTTGTTATATTCGTATGAGATTTTATTTGTTATATTTGCAAATTCCATTGGGTTTAGTGTTGTCCAGACCACAGACGAGAATGCACAAATTTGTAAAAGGGCATTTGTTGCCTACTGTAAAATTATGAGAAAAATTGTTTGCAGCACTGTGACTGAAACATCCATGAACCTGGCCTATATTGATAAAAATCACGAAGGCCCATATGCCAATTGGCGAAATTAATAATGCACCTGCACCAGTCGAGAACAGGTTTGAAAATTGGCATTGAGGTCGTTGGTAGAAGTCATCTGTGCAGCTCCTACTTTCACTCGCCCCGCCATGGAGAATTCAGTAGTGCAGAGAGTAGTGCACTGGATATGTCTATGCACGCTTCTCGATCCGCCTCGCAAGCTCACACCTCCTGCTATACCCGTGAATGTCGATAATGCCATTCGAAGCATCACTCCAGCGTAAACTTTGTAATATTGTAGTTGAATTTAACTTGGGTTAGGTTGGGATGGCATTTTTTTAATGCAATTGCTTTCGAGAATGTGACAAGAGGAATGGTTTGATCTGTTAAGCTTTGTCTATTGATATTTTATTTTGAAATGACAAAACTCATGCCATCAAAAATTACTCCATTAGTCGTTTATATTTCGTCATTTATGTTTGGACATGCGTACAAAATAACATCAACTTATTTTATTTTTTCTTACTATTGTAGTTTATTACTTCTTAATTAACAAATACTCTTAACTCTATTAATTTAGGGTTGACATAAACAAAATTAATAAAATTTAAAATGGTTATTTAATATAATATTTTAAAATATAAAAAAAAAAATTATAAATTTAAAAATTTATGAACTCATTTTTTAGATTCGTGGGAAAAGTATGTTGATAGAGCCTAAATCTTCAAGTGTATAAATGTATTTGGCAGAAAAGGAAAAAAATTAAAATAGCATATTTCAAAAAAAAAATTAAGGTTGTTATATTATCGAGGAACATAAATAAGGTGTGCATGGGATATAGGGTTGTATGTAAATGTGTTGAAACTATATAGAATAGATGTAGCTGGGAATTGACATACACACTTGTAGAGAAAATAGAAGAAAAGAGAAACACCAGAGAAAGAATGGAAGAATTATCATTAACCAAATGAATGAATGATAATTTACACATGATATACTTTGTATAACTCACCTAATGCGCACTGGAGGAGAAGTCAATGCACCATAGTGGTGGTCTAGAGTGATCTGGACACACACCAGTAGTTACGGGAGTAAATTGCCACCTGGTCTAGTCTCTCGAATAGTTACGGGAGTGAATTGCCACCTAGTTGAATTAACTAGTCTATCATTCTTAAGTTAACTGACTGAAACAGAGTGAAGTGAGGAGGAAGAGATCACAGAATCATGGGTAATGCGCTAGTCTGGTGATGATCCCAAGGACAATGTGCATTGGCTAGTGATGATCCTAATGCTACATGGTGATAATCCCAATGTAGCATCTAGACTCCACTCAACTGATTAAACTGAAGAGAATATTCTCCCTAGAGGAATATTCTTCCTAAAATATAGGAGACTGAATAATGACTAATAAACATAGGAAAAACCTTAGGAAAAAGAAATCATAGGTGTGTGTGAAATAACTCCAACACCCCCCCTGAACATCACTAGGGTGAAAATAAAGAATGGGTCCCCGCAACGAGGCCATGTTAGGTACCCAAATACAAAAGATACAATTAAATAAAGTGAGGAAAGAGGGAAAACCTCATGGGAAACCCCCCCCCCCCTCAAGGTACAATGTATGTAAAAAGAAGAACTAACAGTTGTTAGGCAATTGTGTCATTCACTCCAAGACGACTACGTAGAGAATAGAACTTCTGCTCAGTGAAGGTCTTGGTGAAAATGTTTGCAGTCTGTTCTGTTGAAGAACAAAACTGCAGGTCGATGATTCCCTTGTGTACTAAGTCCCGGATGTAGTGCATGTGGATCTCGATGTGCTTCGTTCGTGACCCAGGTGGATATTGGTGGCCACCCACCTATTCCAACTGGCTCCTCGTGTCCGTTTTTTGTTCAACATGTTCTTTTGTATTGCTTTGTAATTGTGTGTTCTACACTTATGGGGTTGTCTAAAGCCCCACACATCCTCTAGGTGGATACGGGTGGCCTCTCGCCTAATCCAACTAGCTTATTTTGTATGTTTTCAAGTCAGCACATCTTGTTGTACTTCCAGGGCCGTTTTGGGGCCCTAAACGTTGTTTTTTTGGCTCTCCACAGTCAAACTATAGACGAAGTCAAAGTTTGACAATGAAATGTATAGTTCTCTGAAAGACCTTTCCAACGGGTTATCACGCACCTAAAACGGAGGTCGTATGCAAAAGTTACAACCCTAGGAAGTTGAGGTACCAAATTACACCAACTTACCCATAGGGCCCACATGACTTTTGGCGTTTCACCTTCTGGGGTTAGGTTTTTGGATGTCTAGGGTTTTGGAATTCATGAGTAATATCAAAAAGGACTCTGGAGCCTCATTGTAATCCATTCTACTCATATGGATGCGCGTAGCAGCCACATCTCTTCTCAGAGATAGCTACCACCATTCGAGCAAATGTTTCAATTCTGCAGTTTTACAGTTTCATCATATTTCATTATTTAATACAAGATATTGTTCACTGGATATTTGTGTTATTCTTCATATCTCTGTGTTTATTGTATTCAGTCTGTTAATTAGTTCGTTTTGCTCCTAAATCTAGATCAGTGGTATCAGAGCGGTCTGCTCTTCATTTATTTTTCTTCATGCATGTCCCCGACAAGATCTGGGTACAAGAAGTTGGGACTTGAACCAATCGAGCCATTACAAGATCGGTCACGTCAAGCCCGACAACAACCCATGGGGGACGAAAAGAAAGATGATGGAGCAGGAGATCCTATTAAAATGTTGCTCGAGGAAGCCCTCGCACGACGAAGGAATGAAATGATGGACAACTTCACATAGATCCTTCAACGGCTACCCACAAGAGAAGCATCTTCATCAAGTGGCCATGCAACCCCCTTCAAGGTACAGGTAAATTTTGATATTCCATTATTTGAAAGACTGATAGATGCGGATGTTGTAGATAAATGGTTGAATCTGCTCGAAGGATATTTTTCGGTCCACGATTTTTTCGATAGGGAAAATATCACTTTTGCACTCCTCAAGGTCGTTCTCCATGTTAAAGACCGGTGGTATGCTTACTCTAAGCAAAGGGTCGTGGAGGAATCTACAATGTTTGTGGTGGCCCCTACATGGGATTCCTTCCAGGACGCCATTAAAGAACAATACTACCCTGTTGGAAGCTACGAGGACCAGTACACCAGATGGACCACCCTACATCAAGAAAGGGACCAGACAGTACCAGATTTCACCAATATTGTCCATACCCTACGCACCAAATTGGGTATCAAAGATTCTAAGCGTCATCTGGTGCTCAAATACCACGGTTGTTTGCATAGATACATTCAAACAGAAATGGAGTTCCTGGACATCGCCTCATTGGGCACGACTTATAGATACGCTGTCAAGATCGAGTAGAAATTTAAGCAGAAATGACGCGAGTTTGGATATGCAAACCCCTCACAGCCGAAGCAAGGAAAAGGCAGCGCCAACCCACATAGCAAGGGACCAAGTCGAAATGGTCACCCTCAAGACAATCAGTCCAAGCCGCAACACAAGAAGGGAAATGAGAAGACGAAGAAGGACACGGGAAAATGGTGTGAGTACCATAAAAGTCCTTGGCACAACACCAAAGAATGTCGCTCCAAACAGTGCCTCGTGGTCGAGCTGAAGGCTTTCGAGTTAAAGGTTTATTCTGATTCCGAGTCAAATCCTGAAGGAGGGAAGCGGATTATCGATTTTGAACCTAGTGCCACTGTGGCTACCACCAAAGTCCGGCCAAGTGAACCAAAAGAACCAGAGGAAGGGGAATGCCTCTTTCACTCATAGATGTGGGTCAAGGGGGCTCTGATTCATTTCATTGTCGACAACGATAGTCAAAAGAACATGATTTCAACAGACGTCATCAAGCAGATGGACCTGTCAATGACATCGCACCCGCAACCCTACATGATCGGCTAGCTTCGCCAAGGAAGAGATCTTCGTGTCAGCAAGCAATGTCGTCTGCTCTATGACATCAAGCCTTTCAAAGATGAGGTACTGTGTCATATTGCTCCCCTTGAAGTTTGTGATGTTCTTTTAGGACAACCATATTTGTGGAAGCGTCATGTTGTGTCTGATTCTAAACCCCGCAGTGTCAATATTACTTTGGGTAGACAATTGTACAGGATCCGAGAAGTAGCATCACCTACTGCTATTTCTTTAATCTCTACTAAGCAATGCAATAAGGTCATTTCACAAACCGAGAAGTTCGTCTTCTTTGTGATCCGTGCTCATAGTAAGCACAAGGTCGTCACCACATCTGTGGCCTCTACAGAGCGCCTCTCTTTGCAACAGAAGCAAGTGGATGGGATTGTGGAAGAATACAGAGACATCTTCGCCTCACCTACAAGGGTACCAACACACTGCCAAGTCAAGCATCCAATTGATCTGACCCCCGACGCACCTCTACCTAATAGACCAGTCTATCGGCGCTCGTTGATGGAGAATGATGAAATCAGACATCAAATCTAAGAGCTTCTTCAAAAGGGGCACATCAGACCTAGCTCCTCCCCTTGCGGAAGCTCGATTGTACTGGTGCAGAAGAAGGACGGGACTTGGTGACTCTGCATTGATTACAGAGCCTTAAACAAAATCATAATCAGGAACCGCTACCCCATTCCCAGGATTGATGACCTTCTTGACCAACTCAAGGGGGCAAAGTTCTTCAGCTAGATTGACCTAAAGTTTGGCTACCACCAGGTTCCCATCGAACCAACTGATGTATGGAAGACAACCTTCAAGTCTAAAGAAGGTCTCTACAAATGGTTGTTCATGCCCTTTGCCTTAACAAATGCACCAACCACTTTCATGAGGTTGATGGATGATGTATTGAGACCCTTCACCAACTCCTTTGTGGTAGTATATTTGGATAATATCCTCATCTTCAGTAGAATGTGGGAGGAGCACATGCGGCATATTTAACAAGCTTTGAGCACTCTGAGACAGCACAAGCTTTATGCCAACTTGGAAAAGTGCTCTTTTGGCATGAACAAGGTCAAATACTTGGGCTACATTGTTGATGAGTATGGAGTACATGTTGATCTAACTAAGATCCAAGTCATTTATGACTGGTCAGCCCCAACCACACTGATCGAGCTTCGAATCTTTTTGGGACTTGCCAACTTCTACCGACAGTTCGTGTTGGGATTTTCCCATATTGCATGGGCCCTCAACTAGGTGACCAAAGGCAATGGTAGGGCCATGTTCGTGTGGGGGAAGGAGAAACAACGAGCATTTGAGGATCTGAAGCATTGCTTGTGCTCATCTCCAATACTCTCCTTGCTCGATCTGCAACAACCATTCGAGATTGAGACTGATTCATGTAACTATGCTATGGGCGCGATTCTCACTCAACACGGGCATCCGGTGGCACACCATAGTGAGATATTGTCTGAAAATACCCCACCTATGACAAGGAAATGTATTCCATTGTACAAGGTTGTCGTTAATGGAAACATTACAATATGGGGAAAGAGATGATCGTACACATTGATTACAAGCCTCTACAGTTCATACAGACACAGGGGAAATTGCAGAACGACTGCCATCAGAAGTGATCCACCTACCTACAGTAGTTCCATATCAACATCAAGTATAAGACAGGTACCTCCAATCGTGTTGTTGACTGCCTCAGTCGGCCTCCTGTGGTTGCACTCACCACTGTGCTTCATTCCTCTGGACATGAAGCATCTGAGTGGCCCCAACTTTATCAACAAGATCCAAACTTCACAAACACATATCAGCTCTTGGGAACAGGAGCAACTGTCACTGATTTTCACATTTAGGATGGACTCTTATGCCACCCGGGTCATCTCTATGTTCCTACAAGTGAGTGTGCAAAGCTGATTTGGGAAGCCCACTACAGTCGAGTGGCAGGACATTTTGGCGTAGAGAAAATTGTGGTCATTCTTTAGAAACATTTTTGTTGGCCAAAACTGCGACAGGACGTCAACAAGTATATCATATCTTGCACTGCCTATGCCATTGCCAAGCCAACCATCAAGAAACAAGGCTTATACACCCCTCTTCCTATTCTCGAGAAGCCTTGGGAATCCATCTCAATGGATTACATGTCTAGATTGTCGTCCACCAAGCAAGGAAATGATTGTGTGTTTGTGGTCATTGATCGGTTTTCGAAGATGGTCATCCTCACAGTATGTAAGAAGAATGTCACAGCGGTAGATACTGCCAAGCTCTTCTTCGAACGAGTGTGGGTCCACTTTGGGATACCACAGACCATCATCTCTGATCGAGACAGAAGGTTCCTCAACACCTTTTGGTCGAGTCTCTAGTCTCTATTGGAAACCAAGCTCACAAAATCCACCACTTTCCACCCCCAAATCGATGGCCAAACAGAGGTCATGAATCGGATGATTGTGCACATCCTACGCATGTACAATTCTAAGCATCCACGTACATGGGATGAGAGTCTCCCATATGTCCAACACAGTTACAACATGGCTCTCCATAGTTCCACCGGCCATAGCCCATTTCAGGTGGGTCTGGGATTCCAACCCTTGGGACCCATTGATGTTGCACTTCCTCTTGCCACCATACAGACAGACTCTTCCCCTAATAAGTCTGCGATCGACAAAGCCACCAGATTTATTGAGCAAATTCAGCACATCCGCCAACATGTCTAGAAAATTTTGCAGAAATCCAATGCTAAATACAACCAACGCCATGATCAACACAGGGTACCACACCAGTTTCAGGTTGGCAACAAATTTTGGTTACATTTGCAGAAGGAGTGTCTCATCGGGCCCCATCAGAAGCTTCACCCACTTCGTTATGGGCCTTACACTATCACCAAGGCTATGGGTAGCAATGCTTTTGAGCTCAACACTCCACCCTTCCTTGGTTTGCATCCAATATTCAATGTGGACCTCCTTCGGCCATATTTTCCACTGTTATTGGACACCTTCAAGATCACCAAATAGCTGACACCAACAGAGCTCAACCCTAACTGCATGGAACAAGCATCCACTGACTAGATAGTGGACACAGAGGTCAAGGGCACTCGCCATCAGCAGATTCAGCTTTATCAGGTTGTCAAGGCAAGGCAACTCCTACACCAAGGCAAGTGCCTCACCCGGGGCCAAATCCAATATAAGTTTCCTCACCTGATGGGGGAACTCAATGCAATGGAGGCCATTGCTTCCTAAGGGGCGAGGATTGATCTAGGTGGATATTGGTGGCCACCCGCCTATTCCAACTAGCTCCTCATGTCCATTTTTTGTTCAGCACGTTCTTCTGTACTGCTTTGTAATTGTAGGTTCTACACTTCTGGGGCTATCTGAAGCCCCACACATCCTCCAGGTGGATACAGGTGGCCTCTTGCCTAATCCAACTGGCTTATTTTGTATGTTTTCATGTCAGCACATCTTATTGTACTTCCAGTGCCATTTTGGAGCCCTAAACGTTGTTTTTTTGGCTCACCACAGTCAAACTGTAGACGGCGTTAAAGTTTGACGACGAAATGTGTAGCTCTCTTAAATACCTTTCCAACGGGCTATCTGTAATTTCCCCACTTTGGGACATCATTACATTGCAGAGGTTTATGATGACGAGAGTAGCCAAATGGATGTTATAGCGAGTACAGGGATTATTGAGAGGCATTTTGGGGTCCGTCTTGCATCGCTCACCCCATTTCATCATTATGGTCCATTCCGCACAGGTTGGCTTTGGTTTCGTTACATTTTGACGATTTCCATGATTTTGAGTATTTTGAGCTATAAGTTAATTAAATTCACTGAAGAGGTCATTTTGGGCACATTACTTGGAGGAACCTCTCAGTGTAATATATCATTGGAATCAGAAGGAGAAACACTATAGGATGGGATGGTGAGAAGTGACTTTCAGTCGCCAAGGAAGCCAAAAGGAGAGATAAGGCACTTTTCATAGGTAAAAAGGTTAATTAATTAATTAAAGTGATTTAATTAATTAATTAATTATTAATAAAATGAAAGTCACTTTGGAGGGACAAGGTGAGCAGGAAGTATAAAGGAAAGGCAAGGGCATCTATTCATTCATTAATGTCTGTCTATCATTTTGATATCTAGCTTCTAGCTAAAGGGCCCATCTCTTGGGGGTTTTGAGGGTTTTGACTTAACAAACGCTAAATGATGATTCAGTGGTGAAAGATTCCACCTAGCTTGTCCCAAGCTTGGTCCCGAAGATACAATACTCTCCCACACCATTCTAGTTCCAGATCTACTCAGTTGCAGGAGGATTCTACATCAGTTACAAGTGCATAAAGAGAGAGGGCGCACCAGTTGTGGGTTTCCAGCAAGAGGGGCGCACCATCCATTGAGGGAGGATTTGTTCTAGCTACGGAGAAGATATTTTGGGAATTCCAAGTATTGGGTTTTCCTTGCAGGTACCATAGCACCATTATTGGATGTTTTCAGAGGTATTCTTATGGTCGATTGATTTGCATTGAGAGAGGGACGATTTCCCTAAGAGGAGGGCGCATCATTCTGTGGAGGGTGGCTAGATCTAAGGGTCTAGCAAGTATTTTTCCTAGTTGAGCACTTGGGTTTTCATTGTTGTGCCTCGATCTATCATTATAGTGAATTGGTGGAGTTGTTGGAGGTCTCTAGGAGAGAGGCCGAATTATCTAGGGTTTCAGGCATCCAGGGGGGCGCACCATTCCTTGGAGGAGATTTAGATCCATAGGGTTTGAGAGGGATCTTGGAGATTGGAGCACCTGGGTTGTTCTTGTAGTGACCCGATCTACGATTCTACTCATTTTGGATTCATTTGGAGGCTTCCTTCAGTTGGGCCAAATTATTGAGGAGCTTCAACATTCTAGCAGGGCGTGGCATCTTCCAGCTTGAGGGTTTACCATTTCTTATGGGCCAGATCTACTCTTGCGTTGGTCTTCAGTGAGTATTCGGCCTTGGGAGGTTTGTGGCATGTTCTATTGGAGCATTTTGTAGCAGCTCCTATCTTCTATTGTCTTTATTGGAGCCATTTGATGTGCATTCCAGATTAGCATCTCATTGTATCAGGTTCTTGCTATCTATTTATGAAATAAAGATCAGATCTGGAGTGTTTTGTCTTGTCTATCATCTTATTGATCTTGCATATGGTTGAGGTATGTTCCATGATTGTATCTCCTTGTTTATTACTGCAAACACACATATAACACATCAGAAAACTCTAAGCGCAACCTAAATATTCACAGTAAGCAAAGTGTTTGACAAATTACCACAACCAAAAAAGTTTTTAAAAGACACCCCAAAACTGTGATGTTCCTGGCATAATGGCTTGGGAACATTATAGTGGTATCAGAGCTTAGATTCATGCCATCCAGTGGGAATTAGCACATGCATACAGAGCCATAAGGAGAGATGGATGAGATATGCTTTGAGATAACATACTTGGAGATAATATATTCCAGCCTTAGCAAGGAAACTAGGGCTCAAATAACCTTTCCATAGCCTGTAGCCTTAAGAAATCCTAGTTGGAGCGAAGAGGATATTTTACATGGGATCATCATAGCAGATAAAAAGAGAAGAGCAACAGCTAGATGGTTGGAATAATAGAGTGACCCCACAACCATTAGGAACACACAACTTTTCTACAGTTTCAAGGTGCCTTGGGAACCATATCATAGGTGCAGGGGTAAGGATCATAAGCACATTGTTGAGGCACACTATGATAGTGATGATGAGGTGTGTGAAGATGGAGCGATAGATGTTGATTTGGGGCAGTCTGATGATGATAATGACTCTTGCACAGAGGCTAGTGATAGTGACTCTTGCACAGAGTTTGATGATACTAGCACACTTGAGGAGGATGGTGACCTTTGTGTAGTGGATAGACAATCGGAGGAGCAAGATGACAACACCTGCATTTCAGCAAACATATCACATATTGTTGATGACCTTACACCCCACGTGTTAGCACCTACAAACCAACTTCCTATGGTGGTCATGACACATCGGTCGTCTTTTCATACACCCATGATATCCACGTCACAAGATGATATCAGTGGCATTTCAGATGTGATGGAGGAGCCATGTGTGAGGGATGCACACCACGGACATGTATATCCACAGATCCAGGAGGATGTACAGGACGTACGGACAATTGACCTTAGACATACAGGTCAGCATGAGGAGATGGAGTCACAGATTTTGGAGATTCCATTAGTTGAGAAGATTGGGGAGACTGACAGCTTGATAGAGAACTTACTTCCAGTATCGGCCTGCATTGATGAGGATGCTCTCTTTATTGGTCAGGATGACCATAGCATGTGTCTGGACACATCTATATGGGATCCAGGCGTAGATGATAGTAGCAGGGTGAGTGCACAGGAGGATACGACTGCTCATAAAGGATATAGTGTGACTCGGAGGGAGATACCATCTAGCAATGGGATGCAGTGGCATACAAGAGGACCCAACAACACAGTAGACAATGGGTAGTTTAGCACGTTATCTTATACATAGAGTGTTTTTGGGGATTCCAGAATTGACACTAGCAGGACCGACATTAGCAGTGAGGGATATGAGGCGGCACCTCAACATGACTGTGATCAAGAGTCACACCACTTAGCAGCACAATTGAGAGTCAGTGAGGATATGATCATGACAACCACCAGGCGCAGTGATGACATGCATGCATTGATGGCAGATTACTGTTGGAGAGCATCAGTGGCACATGGAAACTCAGATGGAGGATTTGCCATGGATGATTTTGACACTCTCAGAAAGAGAGTGTCTATGATGAGGACTGACTACTAGCAGTTGTTGACAGACATGGACTACCTACTGGGGATTGGCGAGTTGTATCACATAGCCATGAAGGAGCAGGAGTTGGAGGTGGACAAACTTACTCAGGAGTTGGAGCGCACTTGAGGATTCTCGAGAGGTACACAGACAACCCTTCAAGAATCAGAGTCCATATCAGAGGAGCCTCCTGAGGAGATTTGTCCGAGATCCACGTCAGTCGTCTTAGTGGACACTCGGATGTATCACCCAGTCACGTTGCTAGAGGATATTGGTGATCTAGCAGAGGAGCACCAATTGATGCAGGACACTTCCATTTGTGTTCCAAGAGCGGTTGACCTCCATGTAGAGGTTGATCTAGCATTATGCCCAGGATCTACGATGCAACATGAGTCTACAGGAGACAACATGAGTATGCCGAAGCATATAGTGAGGAGTGGTAGCTCACAGAGACATGCCCAGATGTATGATGGGATTCAAAGGGGTATAGTGCTTTGCAGGGAGGAGACACACCTAGGGGAGTATGCAGATGTCACTCCTTTGCAACATCCCATAGTTGTGAGAGATCACCTTCACCATTTCAGCAGTTGTAGGGGAGATGAGAGATGGAGGTTGGTTGAGCAACACTTAGAGGATTTACTTCCGGTTGTACCTGATGATTGGAATTCAGTGATGACTATAGGGGAGTTGTTATCATGGGTACTGGTAGACGTGATTTTGGTCGAATCCTTGGGATTGACCAAGACAAGTGGTATTTTTCAGTCCCACAGTCAACTGCAGATATTTCTGTTAGCCTTTCTTGACACATTTATCATAGGCAACAGCATGAGGAGAGATAGACAGTGGCTGAGGACATGGGGAGTGGCTAGGCCGAGATCACCTGACATGAGTGTTTTTATGGAATCCAGTCGGATAGAGGTGGATCGTCATAGGTAATCAATGGAGACTTGGTGCATGATGGTGAGCATCATAGGCCAAATGATAATCAATGAACACATAGGGCTTTCGACAGTGAACAGTATGACACAAGAGTAGTCAGGGGAGATTGGAAGCGATAAACTTCCAAGTCTGCCATGGGATCCGAGAGTTCACGTGGTTAGCAGGATGTTTCACTACATGAGGACCTAGGTTGTGATAGAGAGCCACATACTCCACCAGGGGTTGGTTTGAAGTGGGCCTGTAGGGATTTGCCTGATAGAGCGAGGGAAATTTTCACTCTCGATCATCATGATCGGACATAGATATGGTTGGGCAAGTATTAATTCCACATGGATGTCTTTATAGATGCAGTTTCTGGACAACAGGTCGAATGGCCACAGGTATTTCGGCTTGAGGATCCAGGAGAGAGGGATCTGGTATGTATGCTGGGAACAAACAGTCATGGTCAGAGTAGTGCAGGGCCAACATGGTGATATTCGACAGAGATTAGCGTGGGATCCAGGGATTGCAGGGTTGATCATTTCTTTGACTAACAGGGGTGAGTGGACCTTTGCAGGGGAAATTTGTTTTGACTTTCCATTGAGCTTTAGTGTTGGGGATAACACATCTCTTGAGGGAGTCTCATGGAGGTCTTGCAATACCTCATTTTGGCATCAGCAGGTGCAGTTGATGGAGGTCGTGTTGATCTTGGTAGTACCTTGGAGGATGGACTCATTCCAGGATGAGGCCATGTGTCATGTGCAAAATTTTCATGGTGTTGATACATTTCAAGATTATGCTTCTTAAGGGATTGTAGTTCATGTCTTGATATGGGACCCAGGGGGCAGAGTGAGTGATAGTTAATCTTTGGTTGGGGTCTACTATGTATCCCATAGGTGGATATGGGATCTTGGTATTATACTTGAGGGTATTTGGTTATTTCTTGAGGACAAGTAATTTTATAGTAGGGAGGATTGTAATGTCCCCACTTTGGGACATCATTACATTGCAGAGGTTTATGACGACCATAGTAGCCAGATGGATGTTATAGCGAGTACAGGGATTATTGAGAGCCATTTTGGGGTCCGGCTTGCATCGCTCACCCCATTTCATCATTTTGGTCCATTCCACACAGATTGGCTTTGGTTTCACTGCATTCCAAAGATTTCCATGATTTTGAGTATTTTGAGCTATAAGTTAATTAAATTCACTGAAGAGGTCATTTTGGGCACATTACTTGGAGGAACCTCTCAGTGTAATAGCTCATTGGAATCGGGAGGAGCAACACTACAGGATGGGATGGTGAGAAGTGACTTTCAGTGGTCAGGGAAGCCACAAGGATAGATAAGGCGATTTTTAGAGGCAAAAAGGTTAATTAATTAATTAAAGTGATTTAATTAATTAATTAAATATTAAAAAAATGAAAGTCACTTTGGAGGGACAAGGTGAGAAGGAAGTATAAAGGAAAGGCAAGGGCCTCTATTTATTCATTGATTTTTGTCTATCATTTTGATATCTAGCTTCTAGCTAGAGGGCCCATCTCTTGCGGGTTTTGAGGGTTTCGACTTAACAAACCCTAGAGGACGATTCAATGGTGAAAGATTCCACCTAGCTTGTCCCAAGCTTGGTCTCGGAGATGCAATACTCTCCCACACCATTCTAGTTCTGGATCTACTCAGTTGCAGGAGGATTCTACATCAGTTACAAGTGCAGAAAGAGGGAGGGCGCACCAGTTGTGGGTTTCCAGCAAAAGGGGTGCACCATCCATTGAGGGAGGATTCGTTCTAGCTAAGGAGAAGAGCTTTTGGGAATTCCAGTTACTGGGTTTTCCTTGCAGGTACCATAACACCATTATTGGATGTTTTCAGAGGTATTCTTATGGTGGATTGATTTGCATTGAGAGAGTGACTATTTCCATAAGAGGAGGGCACGCCATTCTATGTAGGGTGGCTAGATCTAAGGGTCTAGCAAGTATTTTGCCTAGTTGAGCACTTGGGTTTTCATTGTTGTGCCCTGATCTATCATTCTAGTGGATTGGTGGAGTTGTTGGAGGTCTCTAGGAGAGAGGTCGAATTATCTAAGGTTTCAGGCATCCAGGGGGGGCGCACCATTCCTTGGAGGAGATTCAGATCCATAGGGTTTGAGAGGGATCTTGGAGATTGGAGCACCTAGGTTGTTCTTGTAGTGACCCGATCTACTATTCCACTCATTTTGGATTCATTTGGAGGCTTCCTTTAGTTGGGCTGAATTATTGAGGAGCTTCAGCATTCCAACAGGGCATGGCATCTTCCAGCTTGAGGGTTTACCATTTCTTATGGCCCAGATCTACTCTTGCATTGGTCTTCAGTGAGTATTCGGCCTTGGGAGGCTTGTGGCATATTCTATTGGAGCATTTTATAGCAGCTCCTATCTTCTATTGTCTTTATTGGATCCATCTGATGTGTATTCCAGATTGGCATCTCATTGTATCAGGTTCTTGCTATCTATTTATGAAATAAAGATCAGATCTGCAGTGTTTTGGCTTGTCTATCATCTTATTGATCTTTCATATGGTTGAGGTATGTTCCATGACTGTATCTCCTTGTTTATTACTGCAAACACACATATAACACATAAGAAAACCCTAAGCACAACCTAAATATTCATAGTAAGCAAAGTGTTTGGCAAATTACCACAACCAGAAAAGCTTTTAAAAGACACCCCAAAATTGTGATGTTCCTGGCATAATGGCTTGGGAATATTACACTATCACGCTCCTAAAACTGAGGTCGTATGCAAAAGTTACAACCCTGGGAATTTGAGGTACCAAATTACACCAACTTACCCATAGGGCTCACATGACTTTTGGCGTTTCACCTTCTAGGGTTAGGTTTTTGGATGTTTAGGGTTTTGGCATTCATGAGTAATATCAAAAAGGCCTCTGGAGCCTCATTGTAATCCATTATGCTCAGATGGATGCGCGTAGCAACCACATCTCTTCTCAAAGATAGCTACCATTATTCGAGCAAATGTTTCAGTTCTGCAGTTTTACAGTTTTACAGTTTCATCCTATTTCATTATTTAATAGAAGATATTGTTCACTAGATATTTGTGTTATTCTTCATATCTCTGTGTTTATTGTATTCAGTGTGTTAATCAGTTCGTTCTGCTAATAAATCTGGATCAATCCGCTGCCTATGAAATGGATCTTTGCAGAACTTCAGAGTGCTCTGGTTGTCACACCAGATGACGATTGACCGATGAAACTAAATGCCCAACTTAGTGAGAAAATGGTTTAGCCACATAGCATGAATGGTTATATTAACTACCCCTTTGTACTATGCCTCGGCTGAAGATAGAGCAATAACAACTTGCTTCTTGCTTGACCAATAGATAGGCCTGGAACCAAGACTGAGTGAGTAACCAGATGTGGACTTCCAATCAATGTTATCGCTAGCCCAATCAGAATCAGTGAACCCGATGAGGTCCAATGTAGAGTCTGTTGAATAGTGAATCCCAAAGGTGATGGTGCCCTGTACGTATCGAAGGATATGCTTTGGAGTCTTCCAATGTAGCTCATGCGACTACTGCATGAACCTGGAGACTGCGCCAACTGCATAGGAGAGGTATGGTTTGGAGTGTGTGAGATACAACAAGCTCCCCACTAGATGTTTGTAAAGTGTGTTGCCAACCAGTGGAGTGTCCCTCCATCCTCAAGTCTGACTCCTGATAGGAAAGGAGTCGAGGCATACTTGCAGTCCATCATATGAAATATCTCAAGGCGATCTCATGCATACTTGGACTGAGACAATGTAATGCCTGATGCATCCTAACTGGTTTTGATTCCAAGGAAGAAATGTAGCGGACCCATGTTCGCCATCATGAACCTGTTATGTAGAATCCTCTTGACTACAACAATCGCTTAAGTCAAACAATCAACGATCAACAAATCATCAACATACATAACTAAGAGTAGAAGTGAATCAGTCGTCCTGAGCATGTAGACATTTGGGTCTGATTTACAACATACAAAATTCTGTGATAGTAGGTAGGAGTCCATCTTGGCATACCATGCCCTCAGAGCCTACTTGAGGCCATAAATAGACTTCTTAAGTCGAGAGACCAAAGATGAATCCTGCATGAATCCCTGGGGCTGCTCCATATAGATCTCCTAAGAGAGATCACCGTGAAGAAATGCAGTATTCACATCCATCTGATGGACTTCCCATCCCTTGGTTGTCGCAATGACAAGTGTCAAACCTATGGAATCCATCTTCACTACTGGAGCGAAGGTCTCATCATATTCAATGCCATGCACCTGCTGAAAGCCTTTAGCAACAAGCCTGGCTTTGTATATGCTAATTTGTCCATCCATTGCGCTCTTGTTCATGTAGACCCATCTGCACATGACAAGTTTCCTTCCAGAAGGAAGGAGAACCAAATCCCAAGTCTGGTTCTTGAGGAGGGATTTGTACTCCTCCTGCATGGCGAATTCCCAAAAGGGATTTCCAGTAGCCTCGCCATAATATTGAGTATCTGAAGACTAAACCAAGAAAATATGCCTAGGTGGCAATGGTTCAGTGGTCGTGAGTGCAAGAGGAGGCTCCTCGAAATCAATCGAGTCCTCCTAGTATCAGTTGTATCCCCAACAAGATCCCATGCATCCTGAAGAGTAGTCTTGGCCCACTTGGGCATCTTCTCTGGATGTACATCTGCATCTGCATGCATTGACTCTGCATTTGATTGTACTGAATCTGTATCTAGATCATCTGAATCCTCTGAATCATAACTCTCATCTGAAGAATAGTCGAAATGTGCATGCTCATGATCTCTTATAGGTGGAAGAACAAAGGTGTTTGCATCCGGCTGCTGAGGTACATGCAAGACATTTTCCTTGAATTGGAAACTTCGCTCAATGATGAGCTTGTCTAAGGAAAGATCAATAATTTTGTATCCCTTCACACCATCTGGGTATCCAACAAAGATACACTATGTGCTCTGTGTCTCAAGTGCCTTCCTCTTTTCAGAGGGAATCCGGGCCCATGCACGTGAATCGAAAATACGAAAGTGGGTCAATTCTGATTTGAGGTTGCTCCAAGCCTCATAGGGGGTCTTATCCTTGACAGATCTATGGGGATATATGTTTTGTATGTGGGTTGCACAATTAAGTGCTTCGACCCATAATCTTTGTGGAAGTAACTTTGCATGTAGCATGCAAGAGGCCATCTCTTTTAGAAATCTGTTTTTCCACTCAACAACTTTGTTTTGCTATGGAGTATAGAGAACTGTGTACTGCAACTAAATCCATGCCTCATGACAAAGATTCTGGATCTCATGGTTGACATACTCTCCTCCGTTATCAGTTCGGAGGATTTTGATTTTCTTTCCTGATTGTGTCTCAACCATGGCTTTGAAATCTTTGAGGTGTTGAAAGACCTCTGATTTTTGCCTGAGAAAGAAAATCCATGTGAAGCATGAGAAATCATCAACAAAAATGAGCACGTACCTTGCTTTGTTGATTAATGGATGTGGAAAAGGGCCCATAAGGTCACTGTGGATTAGATCTAAAGGAGAGGAAGCTCTTTGAGTCTTTCCTTTGTCGAAATTCTCTTGAGGATGTTTTCCAAGAACACATCCCTCACACATTCCTTTGGAGAAGTGGATGTCGGGTAGACCATCAACCATTCCTTGCTTGATCATTTGTTGCATATATCTGAAATTTAAATGCTTGAACCTTTCATGCCATATCCTACTCCTCTCATCAGCATGGGTAAGTAGTAATGCATAATCTGGTTCAATCAATTCAGAAAATGTGTAGAGTCTAAATCGATGATTTACCTCATCGGTAGAAACCCTGGAATTAGTTTGCATGTCATAGATATTCACTGCATCATGTGTGAATATGACTCTCTTTATGGTGTCAGAGTTATTCATCTAATACACAGAGAGAAGATTGATGGAAAGTTTGGGAACATGTAGCACATTCTTGAAGCTTTCGTTTATGAGTTCAATCCTTTCTTTGGCGGTGACCTCGACTGGAGAGTTGTCCCCCATCAAAATAGGAGGACCTTTGCATGCATCCAATGAAGAATAGACCTCTTTTGTGGCAGTCATGTGGTGTGATGCTCCTAAATCTACGATCCAAGCATTGGGAGAGGAGTTGATGGAAATCAAAGCATGGCTAGAATTGTCTTTCTTGGGTTTCTAATCTTCTAGCTGCTTCTTCTTGGCACCCTCGGGGATGTGATCTCCAAGGTTGTTTGAAGTATTTGGGACATTAGATCTATCTGTTTTTGCATACATGCAGATTTTGGATGAAATCCTTTATGGAAGTAAGAGCATTTCTCCCCTTTTCTTCCCTTTCCACCTTTGCATCCGGAGGCATCATTGAAGGATTTTGAGTACCCTTCCTTCTTCGGATTTGCATGTTCTTTCCTTTTGTATTTATCTTTAGATTTATGATATTGATGACTACTACCATCTTACACAGTAAGTGCATGTGCCTTTGGGCCTTTGATTTTTCCCATGTTGATGAGCTTGCTCTGCTATTGTGTCAGAGACTCGATAAAGTCCTCAAGAGAGGGCATCTTCCAGGTAGATCCAGATGAAAATCGAACTTAATGAAATGTGGATACAAACATTGATTATTCTGGATGAAGTTTGGAGAGAATGGTGAGAACCATTTGTTTCTCCTCCTTAGATTTATCGACCCTGCAAGCCTTGAGTTGTGACAACAAATCCTTATATTTGGTAAAAAAATCTTGGAGATTGTCGAAGCTTTTTGGATCCAATGTGAGTAATTCCACCTCGAGCATGTGTCCCCTCATCTCATCTTTTTTGCCAAAAATTCCTTCCATGGTGGTCCAATATTCATTGGGGTTTTTACAGGAGGATATGTGTAAGAGAAGTTCAGGAGAAATGAGACTGCATATTGTTCTGAACGCTTCATCCATTTGATTTAGACACTTGAATTTTTCTAAGACTGATGTTGTTTCTTCCTCTGTGTTCATGGTTAACCTGTACAATCCTCTTCTTCGAAGATGCATTATCATCTTCTCCTTCCATGCAAAGAAGTTGTAAGGTGTAAGAACAAATTCTTTTGGAAATTCCATTTTTTCGTTGTCTTCAATATTTGGTACCTGCTAAAATAATTTGGTGTGTCTTTTCCCTAGTAGTTTGTCGGCTCTGATACCATGTAAATGTGTTGAACCTACACAAAATAGATGTAGTTGGGAATTGACATACACAGTTGCATAGAAAATAGAATAAAAGAGAAACATGAGAGAAAGAATGGAAGAATTCTCATTAACCAAATGAATGAATGATAATTTACACATGATATACTTTGTATAACTCAACTAATGCGCATTGGAGGACAAGACAATGTGCCATAGTGGTGGTCTAGAGTGATATGGACACACACCAACAATTACGGGAGTAAACTGCCACCTAGTCTAGTCTCTCGGGTAGTTACGAAAGTGTACTACCACCTAGTCTAGTCTCTCGGGCAGTTACAGGAGTGAACTGCCACCTAGTCTAGTCTCTCAGGTAGTTACGGGAGTGAACTGCCACCTAGCTGAGCTAACTAGTGTATCATTCTTCAGTTAACTGACTGAAACAGAGTGAAGTGAGAAAGAGATAAGGGAATCATGGGTAATGCGCTAGTCTGGTGATGATCCAAAGGACAATGCGCATTAGCTGGTGATGATCCTAATGCTGCATGGTGATAATCCCAATGTAGCATCTAGACTCCACTCAACTGATCAAACTAAAGTGAAAACTGAAGATAATATTCTTCCTAAAATATAAGAGACTGAATAATGACTAATAAACATATGAAAAACCTTAGGATAAAGAAATCCTAGTTGTCTGTGAAGTAACTCCAACATTGTATGTAGTGGAATGGGCATAAGCCAATTAGGGCGTATAGGATTTTAAGCGATCTCCAAACGTTGTATTTCTCTGAGGTGCATAATTTCTAAGCCCTCATTTTTCCCATAGATAATTTATATGGCCTGTATAATCTCTACAAGGTTATGGATTTCAAAAAATTGTTGATATTAAAAAACGTTTAGAATGGGCAGTTCGGGCATAAGCAGCTTGTCCTCAACAACATGTGCTTTTATATGGGTGTCAATTGTTGGGTTGTGATATTTTTGTGGTGAAAGAGCAGTCAACCGACTATATAGTAGAGGCGAATTGAATAGGTGAATGAATCGATCGATGTGTCAAGTCGAGTCGATGGTTAAGTCAAGGTTGAAGTGATTGACTGGAAAGTCAAAGGTCAAAGTGGTGGATTAGGAAGTCAAAAGGTCAGCTGGCAGGAGGTCGAATGGTTTTTGACTGAAGACCGACTGAAGGTCAACTAGGTAGTCGAGCGGTAGCCGACTGTAAAAAAATCCCGAGATTTGCGGGATTGCAACCAATCATCTGCGTGGATCTGTAACCATTTTTGGGCGCCATAATTTAGGGATTTGCATGTTGTAAATCCTATAATAATGTGTGTTGTAATATTCTAAAAGTTAATCTTTAGAAGAATCATGAAGGTCATGTAGATGAAAGCCGAATTGGCTACAAGATTTTTCTTATGTAAAGCAAGAGAGTATGATGACGATTGTCTCTTAGGTGTAGACCAAGGATAGTTGTGTAACTCTTTATTCAATTAATGAATAAGACAACAAGAGAGCAAGATGCTCAAGGAATGTTGGTTTTCCCGATTAAGGGTTTCCAAGGTAAAACCTTTGTGTATTGTGTATTTGTAATTTATTTTATGTTTGAATCTGTCTTCTCTTTCCTCGTTGATTTAATGTGAGGATTTGTTTTCCCAACAAGTGGTATCAAAGCATATATGTTGCTATGTACAAGTCACATCATAGAAAGGTTAAGCATATCTTGGATCTGAGATAAACCTAGGTCCAGTGGAAGTTGTAAGTCGGTGATCTTTAAAGGTGCTTGAAAGAATGACAAGTAGTTCACGGATAGAGATCGAAAAATTCAATGGCCATAATTTTGAGCTTTGGAAACTTAAGATGGAAGATCTCCTTGTAGACCGAGAACAATGGGCAACTATGAGCCCCAGAACCATTCTGACGGGTATGTCGAGAGAAGAATAGGAGAAACTCAAGAGACAGGAAAGGAGTACGATTTGATTTTGTCTTGCAGATTCAATATTGCTAAATGTCTTAGGTGAAGACTACAAAGAAAGTGTGGGACAAGTCAGGAAGCGTGTACTAGTTGAAATCCTTGGTAAACAAGTTGTTCCTTTGGAAGAAGTTGTATCTTCTAAGGATGAGCGATGGGAGCTCAATGACATAGCACCTGAGTGCATTCGATATTCCAATAAGTCAGTTATTGTTTGTGGATATTAAAATCACTGAGGAGGAGAAACGTATTATCTTGTTGTGTTCTTTTCCAGACTCTTGGGATAGCTTAGTTGTTGCTATAGGTATAATTAAACCACATTCATGCTTGAATATGTGGTTGAATCTATGTTGTCAGAAGAAATGATACAAAAGAACATGGAAGGATTGGCTAATGGTGAGAGGTCAACTAGTCGAAAGAGATAAAGGAAAATTCTCTGGTATAAATTCTAAGTCGAAGGGTAGATCTAAATCCCCAGTTCAGTCGACAAAAAGGTGCTAGAAATGTGATAAAGATAAGCATTACAAGAGAGACTGCAAGTCAAAAGTGATTGAGATCAGTCCAGGATCTGATGAGAGGCATTCGATTAAGAGAAATACTACATGAGATAAAGGAGGCGATATGTTTCTGGCATCGACCAATACACAGTCAAATCATGATGTTTGGTTGATCAACTCAGGTGCATCCTTCCATATGACACCTCAAGGAGAATGGTTCTATGAATATGAGAGATATGAAGCGAGATATGTATTCTTGGGTGACAACTTGACAACCAAAATTGTTGGACGAGGAAGCGTTTGATGGATACTACAAGATGGGAGGAGCAAGACCCTTCCAGGTGTGCTACATATTCTAGGTTTGGCAAGAATTCTAATATATGTCAGCAAAATGAGTGATGAAAATATGCACACTTTATTTCAAAAGGATACATGCAAAATGGTCAGGGTAGCAATGGTCTTAATGAAAGGAGTTCAGATTGGAACCATATACAAGTTGTTAGGAAATGTTGACTTGATTGGATACAACAACATTGTTGTTTCTGAAGTCAACGCAACTCAAGTTGAGTCGATACAAAGCGACTCAATTGTTCTTCGTCAAGTCGATTCGACCATGTTGTGGCACCAAAGGATGGGACATATTGGTGAAAAAGGACTTCGAGCTATGCACAACAAAGGTATGATCGAAGGCTTTCCTTATTGTGATTTGGAAGTCGATTTTTGTGAACATTGCATATATGGAAAACAAAATCGGGTTAGATTCACATTTGGAGCTACAAGGGAAAAGGGGATTTTGAAATTGATACATAATGACATGTTTAGGCATGTATTAGTCCCTTCACTAGGATGATCTTTGTATTATGTTTCCTTCATGGGTGATTTTTCCAGGAAGACATGGCTATATTTACTAAGGAAGAAATCAAAGGTTTTCGAGAAATTCAAAGAGTTTAAATCTCTTGTGGAAAACCAGAGAGATAAGAAGATTAAGGTGTTCAGAATTGACAATGGAGGTGAATTATGTGGAAAGGATTTTGAGCAACTTTGTCAGTGATGTGGCATGGCATGCCAAAATACCACACCATATGCCCCACAACAAAGTGGAGTTTTTGAAAGAATGAACATGATGTTGATGGATAAGGCAAGGATCATGCTTAGTGGCATCAGACTCACACAATAATTTTGTGCAAAGGTAATCGACACTGCAAAGTTTTTGATAAATAGGTCTCTTTCATCAGGGTTAGTCGAATTGAATCCACATGAGGTATGGTTAGTTAAGAAGCCTTCACTTTCACATTTCAGAGTCTTTGGCTGTGAAGCATTTGTGCATGTTCCCGAGGGAAATCAGAACAAGCTAGACAATAAGGTAGTCAAGTGTATTTTCATTGACTACAAGGATGGAAGGACAAAATATATGGGATCCATTATTGAGGAAAAAATATATATAGTCGAGATGTGATCTTCAGGGAAGTCAGAGGAACTTCCATGTCTAAAGAGGTTAAAATGGAGAAAGAACTAGAGAAGTTGGTGTTTGATCTAAGGAACGAAGAACATGATTCAGATGAGTTGAATGAATCCGATGAAAAGGTGGAATAGCCAACTTTGGTTGTAAGGAGGTCTGAACGGGTAAGGAAACAATATAAAAGGTATAGTCCACCTAATTTCCATTCTACATTTGTGTTATATGTCACTAGTGAGGAGCCCAAGTTGATCAGGGAGGCAGTCAACTCAACTAAGGGTAAACTCTAGAAGGATTCCAAGGTCAAAGAAATGAAATCCTTGCACAAGAATGAGACATGGGATTTGATAGAGCTACCTGATGGAAGGAAACATGTTAGCAGCAAGTGGGTGTTTAAAAAAAAGTTGAATGTAGCAAGTCAAGTCGAGAAATTCAAAGCTTGACTAGCAGTGAAGGGATTTCCCCAAGTCAAGGGAGTCGACTTCGGTGAGATTTTTTCCCCTATTGCAAAATTAACTTCTACTATAATACTAATGTCTCTAGATACACCATTTAACCTTGAGATAGAGCAAATGGATGTGAAAATAGCGTTCCTACATGGGGACCTAGAAGAAGAAATCTACATGAAACAACCTAGAGGATTTGCAGTAAAGGCAAGAAAGAGTTGGTGTGAAATTGAAGAGATCCCTTTATCATCTAAAGAAATCACCAAGGATGTGGTATCAAAAGTTTGACACATATATCCTTAGTTTGGGATTTGTGAGAAGTACGGTTGATCACTATGTATATTCCAAGGAAGAAGGTGGTCGTTTCATATATGTAGCTTTATATGTCGACGACATGTTGCAGGTCGGAAACAGCATGGGCACAATAATGGAGGTGAAGATGCAGTTGTCCTCTGAGTTTGACATGAAGGATCTCAATGCAAGGAAATTCATTATGGGAATGGAGATCAAGAGATTTCGGGTAGTTAGAAAGCTTTGGTTAAACCAGAGAAAGTTATTCAAATAGTCTTGAAGTGTTTCAACATGAAGGAATGCAAACCGATCAAGGTACCAATCCTTGTGGGAGAAAAACTAATTGTTGAACAGTGTCCAAAGACACAAGAAGAAATAGAGGACATGCCACGTGTTCCCTGTGCTAGTGTTGTTGGTATTCTAATGTATGTGATGGTCTGCACTTGACCAAACATTGTTCATGTGTAGTAGTATTGAGAATATACATGTCGACACTTGGAAAAGAGCATTGGATTGTTGTCAAGAGAGTGTTCAGGTATTTGCATGGCACAATAGAATATGTTATGTGCTACCAAGGGAAACCTGAAACTGACAAGGAAGTATTTGTACATGGCTTTGTTGATGCTAACTAGGCTAGAGATGTGGATTGATGAAGGTTGACCACTGGATATGTGTTCAATATGTTCGATGGAGCAATTATTTGGATGAGTAAGTGACATGTGGTTGTATCCTTGTCGGAAAAAAAAGTTGAATACATGGCAGCCACTCATGGAAGCAAAGAAGCAGTATGGTTGCATTGATTGTGTTCAGGGATCGGGTTTGAGGAAAGAGATATGAAGATAAATTGTGACAGTCAAAGTGCAATATTTCTGGCAAAGAACCCAACTTACCATTCTAGGAAAAAGCATATTGATGTACAATACCATTTCGTGAGAGACATGGTGGAAATCAGGAAGGTGTTGTTGGAGAAGGTAGACACGTTGGAAAACATAGTAGACTCTTTAACAAATTATGTGAGAGTTGTGAAGTTCTCTTGGTGTAAAGTGGTGATGGGAATTGTTGCCCTGGGTTTATGAACAAAAGTCCAGGTTCTCCTGTATCAACAAATAAGATAACAAGTGGGACAATGTTGGGTTGTTATATTCCTTGCAGTGAAATAACATTCAACCGACTAGCTAGTTGAGGTGGATCAGCTGGGTGAATGAATCGACAAACAATTCAAGTTGAGTCGATGGTTAAGTCGAGTTCGAAATGGTCGAATAGAAATTTGAAAGTCAAAATGGTTGATTGGGAATTCGAAAGGTAAATCGACAGAAGGTCGAGTGGCAGCCGACTGAAGACCAACAAGAAGTCGACTATAAAAAAATCGTGAGATTCGCAGGATTGCAACCAGTTATCTGCGTGGATCTATAATCATTTTTGGGCACCATTATTCAGGATTTTCACACTATAAATCCTATAAATAAGGTGTGTTATAATACTGTAAAAGCTAATCTTTAGAAAAATTATGAAGGTCATGTAGATGCTAGCCAAATTGGATGCAGGGTTGTTCTTGTGTAAAGCAAGAGAGTATGATGACAATTGTATCTTAGGTGTAGACCAAGGTTAGTCATGTAACTCTTTATCCAATGAATGAATAAGACAATAAGAGTGTAAGATGCTCTAGGAATGTTGGTTTTCCCGATTAAGTGTTTCAAGGGTAAAATCTCTGTATATTGTGTGTGTTTGTTATTTATTTTATGTTTGAATTTGTCTTCTCTTTTCTGGTTGGTTTAGTGTGAGGATTAGTTTTCCCAACACCAATCAACTAGGTATAGACTTGGGTATGGGCAGTGCTCATAGTGGTGGTTGAAATAATAACTACATACAATTTCCCCTTATGGCAAATTCTAGTGATTAAAGTAGATTTTCGTTCAACGCTAGTTACTTTCATCACCTATGTAATTCCTGAGTAGTGGTAGATGGTTTTCAATTGCTGTTGTAGTCATCTTATTGTAGGTAATTTTTCTCATCATTACTTTTTCCTAGTTGGCATTGGCACACCACCATCTTAGTGGCAAAAGCTTTGATTTTGTGCCCCCATTTGCTTCGTGTTTATAGGGCTTCCTTACAAATAACATGGATTTTTATGATTTTGTGCTCCAACATAGTTAGATGCATTATTAGACGGTTCACCCCACTTCGATGCTAATGTTGGTCTGGCTTCTTCCACAAAGGCAATGCATTGTGGCCTTGTCTATCATGACCTTTCTCTAAAAGATGGAAAAACCCTCTCAAGTTTATAGAAGTCCCATGTGGCCAATTTGTGTGCGAAATTTAGTGAAATACACTAGAGATTTGTAATTTTTGTACTTATAACAACTTGTTGTTTGAAGTAATAAAGACAAGATAAAGATTTTACAAAAATAACATCCACCCTAAGTGAAAAGAGCTTGATAAATTCAGGCAAAGTAGCAATATCCGAGGATATGTTTAAATTGGGTATCTGGCAGTAATATGGAAATAATGGAAATATAAATTTGATAAGTCTATTCTTGCATTTGACATTTGAAAAATTGTGTTAAATCCTATCCCTCTACTTTACAACCAAACTGTTTGTGCCACTCTTTAATAAGAGTTGTGGCATTAATGACATAGAAAATAGTTTGGTACTCATGTTGAAAAATGTCGCTTACAGTAAGACCTCATTATAAATTATGATATGCAATGAATATAAAAACAACCACGAAAAGGGAAAAAACAAAACTACAAGAGCATGCATGCCATGTTAGTAGCTTAGTCATCCAAAAATGGTTGGAGGAAAACAATTTTGAGTTGTTAGGGCTCCTTGAGTATTTTTCCTTCTTTAGAAGGCAAAGGATAATCATAGATGAAGGAGGTTGCAGACAAGAGGTCACAACACTTGTTGCAAGAGGAAAACAACAGTAGAAGTCACTATAGTCAAGGGGACTCACACAAAACGAGTTAAGATCTATCTGTTGGCTAATTTCACATTGCACCTTTTCCTACAATTTCATCTCAAAAATATATGCATCAATTTTGCCTAAATTTTCTATCCTAAAAATTTATTCCAACAAGGAAGATATCATTATACATAAGTTCATTATCTTCCCCATACCATTTATGCTTCAAGAATTTATTTATTGGGGACTCAACTGTGTTTAATCCAAGTACTTTTATTTTATTTTTTTAATTAATATTAAAATCTGCATATGGCCATAAATTGCCAATTGAACTATAAGAAATTACAAAGATGAGTAAGCATTGGGAGTGTCAAAGCATCTCCTTGAGAAAAAATAAAGAATATAAGGAAAGCATTGAAACAATTGCCATCAAACACTAGAGAGTGCCAAGAACAAAGTGGATGAGGATTCAAATGGCATCGAGGGAGGATCCTTGAACAAACAAAGATGTTAAATGTCGGTGAGCTCTTTTAACATCTAAGGCTGAGAGAAGTGTGTAATAGATTGTTGCGGTGCACTAGTTCAATATGTTGAAGTTTAGGCCACTTGAATGACCTAGTTTTGGAGTTTTACTCATATTGCCTTGTGTGGTTGGAATCATCTAGAGGATAGAAATAATAGGTGATGAGCCTTGAGATTCCTAGTCCCTTATTTTACACTTCAGTGTTGCATGTTTTTCTCATTTTTTTTTTTATCGTACTAACATACAAAAATGAAATATAAGACGCCAACTCAAACATAAAGTTAAAAGAATGGTTTTCACATTAAATTGTTAGTTGAAGCCAAAAATGGTTAGAACCTTGGATTTTCATTATTGGAAATCATGTTCAAATCCCATATAAACATCTTGTACACCTAAAGTAACCTTCCAAACCTAACCACTTGCCTTTAAAAATCTTTCCCTATATTTTATGCATTTGCTATCACATATAATACTACTATACCATATATATGGGAATTGTTAAATCTAAATATAATAGAGCAAGAGAAATAAGGACAAAGCCCAATTATGCTATCACATAAAATACTACCATACCATATATATGGGAATTGCTAAATCTAAATATAGCAGAGCAAGATAAATAAGGACAAAGTCCAATTATGCTAAATCCCTTGTTATATAGTAAGCCCAATTATGCTAACAATTATAACTAGTTTGAACATTAATACGTGCAATATATGATTGAAATATAAGTCCAATTATGCTAAATCCCTTGTTATATAGTAAGCCCAATTATGCTAACAATTATAACTAGTTTGAACATTAATACATGCAACATATGATTGAAATATAATAAACACTAGACTAAGGTCAAATATAGTGATATAATGTAACTATGCCTACGACTATATACACTCTAGGATCTTGCTTCTCAAATGCCTCTCCTATGTTGCTTTTGGGATATGTATGCAATTCTTCTTTTGGGATCTGTATGCAATTTAGTCATCGTAAAGACACTCATTTAGACAGTTTTATGTAAGGTTACTATATAAAAATATAGCTCAACTCTATTATACTTCCAACAAAAATTATATTGTGCATTCATTGGTATAAACCAACAAACCACGAGAGTCCTTTCGACACTACTAACATATTGGAACCAAAAGCAAATAGAGTGAAGACAACAACTTGACAAAGTGAATGCTATAAGGACTGTAAATCATTGTTATAAGCACTAAATATACTTACATATAATCTCAAAACCTTTATAGTTCTTGATAAAACGCTACTATAAGCAGTGATTATACTTACACGTAATGTCAAAGCTTAATATTTTTGCATTGGGATCCTTGTTGTCTGCATGAAATTCAGAGAATTTCATGCATACTATCTCTAGACCTATGTCTAAGCCTTTGACATAACACAATATATGAGTTATAATTACAAGTACCTAGTCATTCCCATATTTCGGCACACTCGTTGTGGCTTGAAAGGTCCTCAACATAATCATAACCATCTCTAGATACCAAAAATGATACCAAAAAATTAAACTCTCACCTAAATGCTTAATGATTATTCTAGAAATACTACAATTTTGTGGATTCATTTCTATAGAGACTAGCTTGCTATCTGGATTTGTCATCTCAGAGGCAACTCATATGGGAAAATAGCCATAGTAAGTTCCAATCTATAAGGCTACTTTGGGATCAAATATTTGTTGATGTTTGTAGCTCGAATAGGAACTTTTGCACAGGTTTTGTGTCAAACGTGCGTGAAGTCATCCAAGTCAAATATATTTTGTAATTCACTTTATTTATAAAGTGAAAGTCTTTTGATTAGTCGTTGAATCTAATAAAGTTCATTTTTGAAGCATTAGTGATTTAGACTAATCTCAATCATTGACCTCACCAAGAGATTAAGGTTTTAGATAAAGTATAAAGACAAGTCAAGGTAGAGGGTAAAGACACATTCATTTTTCACAAAGACATTCTTGTCCGAAGGATAAGAAAGAAGCCGAGGAAAGGATAAAGCAGTGTAACAAAGAGTAGAGCAACCCAACATTTATTGCAGGTTGTAGATCTATCTGTACAATGAATACCATATAGTCATACAGACACATCGTACGAATAGTATCGTACATTCAATACGAACGGAGTCATACTGCATGTTTCTCATATCTGTTTTGTAGTTTTATCATTTAACAGGTAGAAAACCTCATTTTTTAGGTGTACTTGTAAGTTTTGATTCATTAATGAAAAGTTGATTTGAAGGAAAAATTTCATGTTTTGTGTTTTATGCTTATGTTGTATTTTTCAGCCATTTGTATGATTGATGCATGCTTAGATTTATATTTATATTATTGGGTAAATTCAAAATCTTATTTTTTTAATAAAGATGCATAGGACAACAGTCACCTAGGGTTTGGAAAATTCACATGGTAACAATGTGGATTTATCTGATTGAGATTATCCAGGATTTGCAGTAGAAATCGATGACATGGAAGAAGGGCCAACAATGAGAGGGTTTCAAAACTAATTTTCAGATATGGGAGCTAGTGCAGTAGATCTCAGAAATGGCATTAAATAGCTTCACGTTTGAGGACAGATTGGATGGTGCCATGGATGTCCTATCATGGAAAGTCGGGGTAACTCTTCTATTAGAAGAGAATGACCTCTGAGATATCGTCAATGATGTAGTTTCTACACTGACAGATCCACAAAATTTGGTAGCTCATAGGAAGAAGGAAGTGAAATCCAAGCGGATGATCATGGATGTTATAAATGATCATATGATCCCTCACATATTCGAGAAGAAGATGACAAAGAAGATGTTTGATGCCCTGGTTGGCTTGTACTAGAGCGATAACATTAACAAGAAGATGATATTGCACAAAAAACTTAGATATGTTAAGATGACTAGATCAAACACCGTCACCAGTTACTTGATGAAGGTCACACATATTCATGACCAACTTGCATTAATTGGAGATAAGGTTGAAGAAAAAGAGCTTGTAAGAAGGGAATTGAATGGGTTATCACCTCAATGGGAAACATCTGTCGAGGGAGTTTGTGCTTGGGAAAACCTTCCCTCCTAGGAAATATTGTGGGATGATTTTATTTAGGAGGAAACACAAACGGATTCAAAGTGCATTAGACAAGGAGGTGAAAGTGACCATGCCCTAATTGGTCAAATGAATATGGGCATAGGTAAAGGACCCAACAAGAGGAAGGGGAAGAGTGGAGAGCTAGCCTCACAACTAGGGAAGAAGGACTTGAGTAAACTTAAGTGCTTCATATGTCATAAGAATGACCATTATGCATTGTTATCCCCTAGCCTAGGGATAACTAAGGAGATCACATCTTGAGGCCCACAGGTCTTATACATGGAGTACCGAGAGCCAGACGACTTGGGCATGGCCCCGAAGGGCCCCCCTTTTATTCAATGTAGTCCACCCATCACCAACAGTAGTATCCATCCCACCAGCCTGGTCCTAGAGTAACGGTGGGTCTTGCTCCATGAGGTAATGAGTTCGAGTATCATGGTATGTATCAATCTGATTTTTGAAGCACTTGAATATGTTGTATTGAATCCTTATTCATTTCATGACGTTTGCTTGGAAATTATGTTATTTTCCTCTTTCATACCTGGAGGGGTGACAGGGTGCCCTAATAAGTTGATTTCCCTTTAGGATGGGTTGCTACTGGGTGGATTTGTGAAAGGTCATCATCCATTCCCTCCATACATACCATTTTCCATCTCTATTCCTTTCACCTCTCCTTTCCTTATTTGGGCATTGAGATTGGATACACTAGGAAGGGTTGTACCTTACCTCATGGGAAGAAGGGGCTAAAGGCCCGGAGGATAAAAGTAACTGACAAGAGTTAAAATCCAATGTTGAAACCTTTGAGATGCTTTGCCCAAGGATCCCCGAGAAAGCAATGAAAAAACTTCTTGGTAAGAAAAGGGGACCCATAAGATAACATAAACACTCAAGTTATTAGTTGATGGATAGAGGATCTCATCACGAGACGACCTATTATGATCATGGACATGTAGTTGTACGACACTAACATCTCTCTGGTCACCAAACCAGGGTAGTGGATCTTGGTGGTATAACCAAGAGAAAGGGGGTCTCATCACAACCAAACTTCTCATTTTCATGAAATGTTTGCGGATAATGTTGTCACCTCTGGTCATCAATCCAGGATAATGGCCCTCAAATATTCCCTTGAAGCACAAGAGAAAAAGATCAAAAGAAATAAATCTAAGAGTAAAAGACAATGAATGGGCTAGGAAACAATTACATTTGTGACAATGTGCAACTCGCCCTCTACAAAGGCACCCACAGGTAAGACTTTACATTTCCCTGTTATTACATGCACCCCATGCCCAAATACTTACCACATGCCACCTCATACACTTACATGACTTGGATTAGATTCCACCTGGGAATCACCCCAAACTTAAGAGAGGATAGCCCAATAGGACACCTTCAAACCTTGCCCAAACCTAACTTGTCAAGTTACATAACGTCTTTGAGCATTTGTCTGGGTTAAGGGGGGTTTGATGCACATTTTTGGGTAATCTAATTATTGGATGTGATTTATAGGCTATGATCCCTATGACTTATGAACCCCTGGAGGGTGTACTTGTTGTTCCTATGGGACCTTGCTCAGTGGACAGGTACACATGAGGGAATGATTAGCTTGAAACTTCATGGGGAATTAAATCCCATAGATGGATGTTGCAACCCCAACCATGGGTAAGAAGAAATTGAAGAATTGTACCGGGAAAAAGAATGACGTTGCCTTTGGAGGCACCCTGGCAGACCTAGACCCAGGGGTACCTTGCTCTTCCACATGGACGTTGGCCCTTGAGGGCCCTGGACGTCACCATCATGACCTTATACGTCATCCAGAGCTAGGGTTTTCATTTTGGAGGCATTTATGAGTCTGGTGACATGTGTGGGCATCATCTGGGGCCTTTGGAGGCCAAACACCCTACAATTTAGGCTCAATGTTCCACCTTTAAGCCTCAATGTCACCCTAGAAGGGCATGAAGTCACCCTTGGAGGTGTCTTTAGATGCTAATTAATTTTATTTATGTCAAAATTGAATTTTGTTGTAAATTGGCGAGGTCGGCCTTGTTTTTTACCTGAAAATTAATTAAAGGTCGATTTTTTGTATAAATAAACATAAAGTACTCTCATTTTACATCATAACTTCTCACATAAGAGAAGAGGTCTGAAATTTGCACCCCAGTGAGGGATATTGGCTGAAATTGTGAGGCGCACTCTTGTATAAGGCTATTTTTTGCAACTTGGATCAATCTTGGAAGTTTTTATGGTGATCTTGCGTGGTATTTTCATGATTATTCTTGGTGCAAGTCAATAAAATCTGCATCTTTTATCATCTATTGAATGGTTTGTGTATGGTTTTATTTGCTCATATGAGATTATGAAATTGCATGGTATACTTAATGCTTGATGTAAGGAACTTAAATTTCTACTTTCTTACTTTCTATTTGCCAAGATTTTCATTGAATTGATCTAGTGACTAGTGAAACCCTAGAGCCCTAAATTGCTAGCACTATAAGGATTTTGACTTAGTTATCTTTGCATAAGTTTTACCCCATAAGAAGCCTAAGGAGAGAAAGGTGTTAGGGCCTAGAATTTCCTACACCCTAGCATCTTGTCTCTTGAGGTCAATCCATAGGGGGACTTAAGTTACTACTTCTCCCATGCATTTTCTCTCTTAGACTTTTGTGCATTATAAAATTGATTTGCAGCCTTAGAAGTAGTCGTTCACTTTGACCCCATAAGCCCTAGAAGGCACTAGTTCTTGCCTCTCTCTTGTTGAATGATTGATTAAACACTCAAACACTCTTCGCCTAAGATTTTACTAACTATCTCTAACCCTAGTTTAGACTAGATCACTAACTTATTTGTTGTTGTTATAAATGTTTGCTACAACCATCTAATTGCAGTAAATTTTCTGCATACTCAACTTTAATTGCTAGCTAATTATTTTAGAAATTGCTTATGACAAGTTATTTTCATACTACTTAGTCAATGCTATATTTTCATTGTCTTTTCAATCTTTTATGAGGATTATTTTTTACTGCTGTTACATACAATTGTCGTTGTAAACTTATTAACTACTGCAATTTTATATCAGCTAGCACTTGTAGTCACTGTCCATTGTCTATTGAGGTGTTATTATCATCTTTGTTCTTGGAATTATTATATATGCATGCTATATTGTCTTGTTCCGGGTAGGTACATCAAGCACTTCATCAACCTCATCTTTAGGACTCATATTTAGTGACTTTGGTAACCAGTGAGAGGGGGGGAATATATCTTGAACATAACCCTAATTTTCCAACCCTTTAGGTTATCGGGGACTCCTCCCCTGGGGTATACCCTGCCTATCCCTAGAAAGTGGAATTTCCTATTAAGGTGACAGTGATAGGATATCTTGTATGTTACACCAATATCCCTTACTTTCCTTAGGCTTTGGGCAAGTACAAAATGTGTGATAACATTTTTGGCATCGTTGTCGGGGAACATCGAGTCGATTTTCCTCGAATGACAAATTTTCGGTAAGCCTTTTTCTCAAAGCCTTTCACTTTTCAAAGATTACTTGGAAACTCCACTGAGGGTGATTCCCTCTTTTCCCTTTGATAATCCCTAGAAGGATTATCTAGTGACTCCACTAATGATAAATCCAACCATGGCTTCTCAATGGGACCCAGGTAATTTTAAACCCTTGGATATGAGTGAAATTTCGGGTTACCCTCATCAAATACCTCTGAGGTATGAAAATTGGCTCCCTAGATTCACTGGTAATGATGGCGTTAGGGCCAAAGATCACATGGATAATTTTTGGGCTTTCTTTCGACTCCACCCTATCAGTGATGATGTTGAAGATTTGGCAATGAAACTTTTCTCTGCCACCCTTCATGGCAATGCTTATAAATGGTATGATGATCTCCCTAATGCTATCATCACATCTATGGACCAGTTAGAATAAACTTTCTCGAGAAATAGGTTATTAAATTAGAATATATCCACATGCTAATAAAAATACTCGAGTACATGAAACATACTAAGAACGAGACTATCAAAGAATTCCATGCTAGGTTTGAGAATTTGCTACAACAAATTCCTAGAAACCATCGTCCTGAAGACAAGTACGCCGTTTACTTATATACCAATGCACTCTTAGTGCAATTAGGCTTTCTCCTCAGTAAAAAAGGGCCAAGAACAATCTAAGAGTCTTATTACATGGCTATGCAAATCGAGGCAAATATCTCCTTGTTCAAGGGAGAGCACCTCTTTACTCCATAAATCAAAGTTGATGACCCCAAAGATACCCCAGATACTCTTAGTATGGAGAGATTAGTTTCCCTTGAGATCTTTGTTTGATCCAGGTTGATATCGATGGCCACCCATCTCTTCCAACTAGCTCAAAACA
Organism: Picea engelmannii; assembly: GCA_009831015.1. NCBI lineage: Eukaryota > Viridiplantae > Streptophyta > Pinopsida > Pinales > Pinaceae > Picea > Picea engelmannii. The sequence goes on from ML803647.1 coordinate 121,835, forward strand.
ATTTTCTGACAATTTACTATTTTTAGCAGTTTTTAACTTTCGGGGTCATTTTGAGGGCCTAAATGAAGGAAATTGGCATGATGCATTACTTCTTGGGGTTGGAGGTTTGGCAGAGACTATGGGAGATTTTCCATGGGCAGGGTAAGTATGTAGTTGAGATTGTGAAGAGAATCTAAATGGAGGACTAGAGACCCATAACCATGCTTATGATCACTAATCTGAGGAAGGTCGCTACTTCATATTCAAATATGGTGGATACCATGTTGTACATGCAGTTGATAGGTTCCTTGATGTATCTATTCAACACTAGGCCAAATATTTGTTTTGCAATGAACACCTTAATCCAGTTCATGGTGGAGTTGAGGCAGGAGCATTGGGTAGTAGCAAAACTTGTACTAAGATACTTCATAGGCATAGTGGAATACGTGATAATATATCTTAGAGATGGTGAGGTGAATTTGCAGGGATACACATAGTCATATTGGGTAGGCAATGCAGTAAACAGGAAGAGAACTTTAGGTTGTTTCTTTAGCTTAGGATCAACGATGATATCCTCGTTCAATAGGAAGTAGACTTCAATGGCACTTAGATCAATAGAGGTAGAGTATATGACAACTAATATTACTAATTCTGAATCGATCTGGCTTCGCAAGTTAATAACAATATATTTTATCAAGAGTTGGATCCCATAGTCATTTCTTGTGATAATCAGAATTGAGTCAAACTCTCTAAGAATCCAATATTTTATGATAGGTCAAAGCACATAGAGATCGGGTATCACTTCATTCGAGATAGGGTTCAGAAAGGAGCACTGAAGCTCTAGTATGTACCCACAAATCAATAGGTTGTTGATATCCTGACGAAGCCCTTGGAAAAAGGGAAGTTTGAAGCATTCAAGGAAAAACTTGGATTGATGCATAGTTGCTTCCTCACTAAGAGGGAATGTTGATGTTTGTTACTCGAATAGGAACTTCCACATAGGTTTTGTGTCAAATGTGCGTGAAGTCATCCAAGTCAAATCTATTTTGTAATTCACTTTATTTATAAAGTGAAAGTCTTTTAATTAGTTGTTGAGTCTAATAAAGTGCATTTTTATGCATTATTGATTTAGACTAATCTCAACTGTTGATCTCACTAAGAGATTAGGGCTTCAACTAAAGTATAAATTCAAGTCAAGGTAGATAGTAAAGACACACACATTCATTCTTCATGAAGACAGTTTTGTTCGAAGGAAGAGAAAGAGATCGAGGAAAGGAGAAAGCAGTGCATCAATGATAAGAGAAACCCAACAGTGATTCCAGTTTGCAAATCTATCCGGGTAGTGAATCCCATGTAGTCATATTGATAGTACCATACATTCATATCGACTGAATCGTGCCACAGGTTTCTCAAACCTGTTTTGCAGTTTTCTCATTCAACATGCAGAAAACCTCATTTTCAAGGTGTCCTTATAAGTTTTGAGTCATTAATGATAAGTTGATTCGAATGACAGATTTTGTGTTTTGTGTTTTATGCTTCCACTACATTTTCCATCCATCTATGTGATTGATGCATGCTTAGATTTTCATTAAAGAAGCATAGGACAACAATCACCGAGGGCTTGGAAAATTCACAATATTTGCACTGCACGATCCAAAACATAACTCTTTTCCTTTCCTATATTCATCAGCCAAGCATGCTAAGCATAACTCTCAATGTCATTCAACACATAATCCCCATTTCCTTTCTCTGCTCTTTTGTAAAACATAGTTTAGCAAGGCTACTTATCTACCATTTGGGGATTGACTTGTCATCCTCGCCCTTTTGTTGCATATAGATACAAAGTATGACCAAAAGCTTGATATAATTTGTTGAAACACCATTCCAACAGTTCTCATGATTCGCATTATCAAACAATTATATAAAAACACTATTTATCTCTAACTAGGAAAGCCAAAAGAAGATGAATATATTAAAAGCTTTGAAATTTTCTTAATAAACTCTTCTAATGTAGCCATATTCACTCTATTCAATCTTTTATTATGAAGATATGCATTCACGGTAGTTAACAATTCTATTTTCTTAGAGACCCTCCATTCCAAATAGAGTTTCCTTCATAATAGTTTGACTTCCTTTTTCTCTCTTTACATGGCAAATTTATTTTCAAATGTCAACCTATTAGACGGAATAGCCCATAACACACTTTCTCTTATGCCTCACATTGATTTTGTCATCTTTTATTCCACATTATAGATATAGAATGAGTGATAGATTATTTTCTTCCTCTCAAACTCGATGGCATTATCTTCTACTTCTAATCCCTTTACTAGGCATATGGACTTATTGAGGAGAGTCATTTATGTCACAAAAATACATTCTCATTAGCAAAAATTCTTGAAATTTACATCAACAAAGAGTGTCATTTTCTTTTATAGAGAGATTCATTATCTCTTCATGTAGTAGACATAATTGTACTGGATCTTTTTTCAAATCTCTACAACCATTTTTTCAAATATTTACAACCATAGAAAGTCTAGGAACAACTATTGGTGTTAATATTGCATGAAATATCTAGAAATAAACAATATATGATGGTTGGAGTGTTCACTCAAAACATGAGATGATTTAACTTATCATATGCAGTTTGTTTCCAAAAAGTTCATGCACTATTATGACTAACTATGGGAACCTACACACTCAAAAACTACAGGTGCTCTTCTCAACCTCTATGCTAAACATAATTGTTGATATTTCTTTAAAATGCACTGCATCATAATATTTTGTAGTTCAACATCAATTTTTTTTTAATTAACAATGGTTGCATTTTTTTCCATGCAAACACACACACACACACACACACACACATAGAGAGAGAGAGAGAGAGTAGCATATCTAATGGTGTGGAATTATAAGGAAATTTAAATGTTGAACTAAAAACAAGATCTTTATGCAGTTGAGCTTACACAACAAGGCTTCCACATGGGATGTTCTCTAGAAGAGGAATTTTATATAGTCAATGTTGGCATGCAATGGGTATACCTGATGTTCAACATTAGTTCACCAAGAAAACCCCAAGACATCGACCCTTTTAGCATCACCTGCAAGTAGGTGAATTCTCACCTGAGGTATCTATGTGGATTGTAGGAACCACATTTCCGCAGTCACGAAGGGATGTGAGGAATTCTTTCTTACAATTATACTTAACATTCATTCATTATACCATTCATCATGTGTGCAAAACCATCAGAAATGTAACATATTCATATTAACCAACATACATTAAGTGCGCGCAATAACAACAACAACAAACAAACACATCACAACAAAACACAAAGACACCATATTTAACGTGGTTCACCTCAAACTGGGCTACACCCACAATGACAATATTCTCATTTTATTATTTATTATCATTCCTTACAAAAGGTGCGCACTACGCTCATTCATGATATCTCAATTCTACCCAACTTTCCCTTGTCGTTCGTGCATACAGTGCACACTTAGCTCATTATCACCTTGCATGAAACTTACTTTCAAGCTATTTCTGAACTACTTTACCCCAAAAAACCTTCACATATTTATACTTTTACATTAGGGCTTAGCTTGTTACAAAATGGAGCAAAACACTTAATGACTTCTAACTAACTTTCTCCTTTCACGCGTGTTGCTTCTGATAATGCGCTAATTGCCTTCGTTTATATTGTGCGTGCTTCTCCTTAGATGACTAGTAGTGCAGTTTTCTCCTGCACAATTCCCAAAACTGGTCCCAAAATGTCCTTCTCTAACAACCCCCCACACTCACATGTGGCTCGTCTCGAGCCACTTCAAGCCTTCTTCCACATCTCCATGAACTTTTGGAATGTTTCTCTTGCAGTCACGACCTTTTCCTTTACTTGTGTTTCCTGCTTCAAAATTTCCTCTGTTGTCTCTACAATAATGTGGGTCTTCTTCTTTTCTGCACTCTCTTGCACTGCCTACTTCGCGAAGCCTTGTGTAGTTGCAAGTTCATGTGTTACCCGGAACAATTCCTCCTGCAACGTCTCAATATTCTGTGCGTGAGTCTGTTATTCTACTCTTATTTGGTTTATGTCTAAGTACAACTTCCTATTCTCCGCAATTGCAACCATCTTTTTTGTTGGTGGTAGAGTGCTCATCGTCTCTTTAAACTTTTGCACTTCCTCCAACGCATCCACCAACTTCTGTCTTATTCCTTGAAACTCTGCATATTCTGTTAGATGAGTACATACTTGTGTTCTTTCTTCATACAACTTGGTACACTCCCCCAAACTCTTGATACTTTCCACTGTTGTCGTCGTTGTCTTATCCCTTTGATCCCTTTCCTCAGGTGGTGTGCTTCACGTAGTGTGCACTTCTAAGTCTACTATCTTTGTGTGGAAGCCCTGAATGACTTCAATAATCTTCGACACTTTCTCTTCTAACGGAGCATATACTTTCATCGGGACCTCTGAAATGTCATTAAAAACATTATGAATTACATGTTGTAGCCTTTGTGTTTCTAGCTGCTCCATTTCCGGTACTGGGGTTTTCCATTCTTCCTCCTAGTCTTCTATAATCTGCCCAACCTCATCTTCTGTCAACTTGTATATGGTCGTCAACCATTATTGATCTGGGTCCCTCTTGGCTTTGATATATATATATATATATATATATATATATATATATATGGTGTATTCCTGCTCTAAAATGCATAATCGCCTTGTATGCTTCTACTACTTGTGGAAGTATGTGTGGTGTATCATGAATGCTCTATCCAATTACCTCCTTGTAAACATAAAAAGTGATGCTATTATCCAATTGTCTTTCCTTGTGCGTAGTGTTAGCACTGAAAGTCACAATTTAACTACTAAAGTGTAAGCTCAACACCCATCAGTAGGTTTAAAGATAAGTTTTTATGATAATGTGGTGAATGGATAAAACTCAGTAAAACAATGTCAATCATAGTAAGTCCCAGATAAAATGCACCAACAAAATAAGTTTTTATGATAATGTGGTGAATGGATAAAACTCAGTAAAATAGTTTCAATCATAGTAAGTCCCAAATAAAATGCACCAATAAATGAGGTTTTGAGTAACTTAGATTAGGGTTTAAAGAATATCGTGGTTAGGGGGAAGACTTCAGTAAGAAAGATGAAATATATCTACCATTTACATCATGTAATACTAATAGATATATGAATAAAACCTTATGAAACAAGAACTTCTTAAATCAAAAGGGAAACTCTGATAAAATCATGAACAACATCACAAAAAATCCTTCACTGTAATGCAGATACAATAGATCATTTGAAACCTTCAACATATGCAAATCAGAGGAACACATAAATAAGATGATAAAGGAAAAGGACTAATTTTTATTAGCCCAAAAGTCTCAGGTCTAGTACCCAAAATCAGAGATGTCTCTGTTACATTCACTACATCAAAATATGAGTCTCATCACAATCATTCGACCCTCTTTCAGTCTTACTATGCATGCCTTATAATCTATACTGTCAATGACAACTTTACAATCTGAATAACTACCTTATCCTAGGATCCATGTGCCCTCAAAGAGGCGTGGCAACAGGTGGATAACAAAAAATAACCAAAGTGCTAAAAACTAGGATAATGTTGGCAAAGTCCTTAACATTCCTTTATTGTTGATGAAGTGTCATGAAATCATCTAACCATCTGGAAACTACTTATTCCTTCAAAATATCTAAAAAAAGAGTTCACAACACAATTCACAGCGCCAGGCACTGTGAACTTTCCTGTAGTATCTCATTTCATTTGATAAAACCCAAAAACATTCCAAAAATCTATCTCCGGTGCTTTAGTTGTGGTAATCAACTTATAATATAGTAAATGACTTGAAGAGCTCGTCCCAAACTTAAAAATGATTTATAAGGCATAACCATCCTCAAAAATTTCAAAGATGCATAAACAAGAAATTGTCAAAACTGATATTGTTTTAAGGAATTTCAACTTCTTCATTTTCTGACTTTGGAGCTCCTCCTGGTTGTAACTTTGGCTAACATATCTAGATTATTCTTGGCCAACTCCTCTTTTAAAGGTTGCAGCTTCATATTTAGACTTCTAATCTGTTCCTGGTAAGCTTTGTTCCGTCTATATAAGTTTATGATCTTCCTATGGAGGGGTCAAAACATTTTAGCTATAAGTTTGGTCTTGTTAATAGTTTCACGATATAAGTCCATGAGTCCCTTGAGCTTCTTCTTTTCAACCAACTACCCCTTCTTCATTTCATCAACCTCAGCCCTTGCCTCTTTAAGTTGTGGTTTGAGCCTCTGAAAATATGATTGCTCTCCTTTTGAGAAGTGGTGATGTCAACGATTTTAACAGGCTTCTCAACAACTATGGATTTACCTTTCCTTTGGGATGAAACTCCTACTGCATCATTTTTCACAAGGATCTCTTGCTTGGTTGCTGCTCTGGTAAGAGGCCTCCTAGATTTGACCTTTTTTAGCTGTACTGGGTGAAGGAAACACCAACTTCCTTCCTCTCAAACCTATAGCTTTAGTTGAAGGAACCTCTACTAGATTCGGATCTGGCATAGGTGAAGCTTCTCTTTGTGAAAACTATAAAGGTCATCCTCCTTCATGATCCTCTGTTGCTTTATCATCTCTAGTAGTCTTAGTGATATTTCTTTTCTTGTTCACTTCTGAATTTACAGTCTTGTCAATATGAAGAGGGCTTTTCACTTTAGACTGTGGAGTGGGAGAAACATTTAGATGGAAGTGTGAAGAGGTAATGAATGCTTCCCAATACATGTTTTTCTTTCCCAATTCCTCCATGACTAGCATATTTATAAGGCATGAATGGAAGACACTTGTATCAACTACTTTTGATTTGTCTTGGACCCTGTCATACATTTTTCCAATACTTCTAAATAGCTAAAAATGCATATTCATGGCATCCTTGCCTTTCAAGTGTAGCAGTAGCCTTATATGGTATTGATATATCATGTTAAATCTTCCTTCACAGGTGAAATATCTTTGAATCACCTTCAACATCTTATCGAAACCTTCCAGCATATGGTTCCTGGGCACTCCCTTTGAGAAATTATCCCCTTGGTATTCTGGTTTGAGGAATTCCTTGGTAAAAGCAACATTCAAGGTCATGGCCTTGAACCATCTCTCACCAGTGTTACGTATCTCAGTTGTTTATGAGATGGATAATTCATATACCTCAAACTCCAATGTCACAACCTTAGTTTTTGTACCATCAAAATTAAGGGCAAACTCCTTAGCCACCTCTGGGTGCCCTCTATGCATTTTCTGACAAAAATTAATGTAGCCTACTCTTTGGAAAACTTCCCTGATCAAGGGTTCATAATGAAAAATATGCATGTCATAGGGCTTTATTCTCACAATCCCCCCTCCTTTGTGAGCCTTCCTTTGTTGTGGAGTATCCATTAATGTTGTTTGCAGAAAACCTTACCACAAGATTTAATGATGGTTAGAGGTGAAACATGGAAAATAGAGGGTTAGGTTCTTAATGGATAAGATGTCCCAATAGGCTAGTTTTGTGTAAAACTTATGTGTTTCTCAACTCATTTGACCTCTAGGGACAAGACAAGGTATATTTCAATTAGGAAGATGACGGTAAAGACTACTAAAAATATCATGAAGAGATATCGGAACATAACTTTACAGAACAGGTCTTATCAACCTCAAACTTGTTCACAACCTCACTACTCTTTTGCAAAATTCAGGTTGACTTCCACAGGTGACTAATTTCATAGTGCAGACTGGATAGGAGTGTAATTGAATTTGTTGATATTGAAGGAGACAGGTTTGAAAAAGGTTTTGGAACATAGGGTTTGGAGCGCTAGGCTTGTTGCACAACGTTCACAGCGCCATAACAGAGGGTTTGTAGCGCTTGGAAAAGATAAGCAAAGCATCAAAATGGATAATTGGGAAAGGTGGCTAGAACCTAGGGATACTTGTAGCTTAATGAACAAGGTCTAGAGCACGTGCAAGTGGGTTTGGGAACTTGTCAGCAAGTAAATGAGACAGTTTGCAACACCTATCACCAGTTCGCATCGCGCAAAAGGAAAAATAATTAACAAGCCCTTTCATGTTTTTCAAATAGGGTGAAAATACTCATGGAGTATTTGATGGCCTTGAGTTGAAAGTTGGTATCTTTGAGGTTGTACAATAGTGTCTATAAGAAGCCCAACCTCCAATTCGCCTTATTCAACCAGTTCGCAGCGCCAAGTTCATAGCGCCTGTCTGTAGCACCAGTTCGCAACGCCGAGCTGAAAAATGATTTGTACACTTGGATAAAATGGTTCAAAGCCTCTATGACATAATCCCTGGATATTGGTTTAAAATATCAACTCTAAAAACAAGGAGATCTTCAGTTTACACGACCCAAAAATGCAATGATGGCAATGAATGCATGGTGTAACTTTGAATGCGCTGCGAACTCTCCTAGTGGGTTGGTAGCGTATAGATCAAACTTGATTTGACATCTTAACGGGTAAAGGTGGAAAAAGAAGGGGTCTGAGTATAGTATGGAGGAAGTGACATGTCAAGGTGATGATGGAGAAATTGAAATATGTGACTCATGAAGGTTTATCCAAGTCGTCATGATAACCACGATATAACCCAAGGACTATATACCAAAGCCAACTTAACCTTAACTTATTTACATCATCATAAAAAATTGAAAAACAACTATAGGAAAGGGACAAAACAACCTAAGACTTAATAAAAACCTATGACTCAAATTAAAAAATTAAAAAGATTTTTGACCCTTGACCCATTGTAATTTTATGTGATAACATGTGGTATGCCAAAAGTTCACATATATTGCTTCCAAACATGGTTTCTTCTCAACTCCAAGAAATTGAGTGTCTTCTAGCTCCCTCTAAGCCACTAATGCAATCAATATCAATAGCCATGCATAATGGAATTTTGTTCCTTTATCTTGTACCTCCTTGCAATCCATCAAGAATTGGTTTCCCATGAATGTCGCCCAATTCATTTGTACTCTTACAATGAACTTCTCAGTTATTGCTATTACACATGCTAGTACTTGATCTTTGCGACATTTCCTCGACAACTTACATGCCAACACTTGCGTCACGAACCTGACAGTGTCATCATTAATAATTGAAATGTTCAAATTGTGAGCTCCTCTATGTGTATCATACTTATCCTTCATCTTTTCCGCAAATGATTTCTCCTTATATTTGTTCGTGAATAATGGTAGTGGGCCTTCCCCTACTGATGGTAACTCGATGATCCACACAATCAATTGTGTATCTGTGGAAACTACTTTATCTAGCCATAGAAACCCCCCATAGACGCAGCTTAATAACATATTGACATAAATATTTATCTTTGTGCTCCTTCCAAAATGGGGTATCTCTAACATATCAAGTATTCCTATATTCTCCATCCCTACTGCCCACTCTTGTGGCTCTACTATAACTGCATGTGAATCTGGACTGAGTTTTATGCCCATGTACTTCTTTGGTGCTAGCTCTGGGAACTTCTTTACATCTCCCAAATCATGGTCTGCATACTTCAGGTTCCCTATCACGCCGAGCATACCTCCTTCAATGAATACCCCATGTGGGATCTCTGGTTTGACGAGTTCATACTTCGACTCCTTTGGTAACTTAGCCTGCTTTGATGTTGGCTTCTTGCATGGTACATAATCCTTCAGAAAGTTAATTGGATTTGGACCTGATGTTGATGCTCCTAAGGTTTTCTTGAATATAGGTATAGATGTTTGCCTGGTGTGTTGTTTCTTCTGTTGTGATGGGCTTCTCCTGTCTTCGGTGGTGCCATTACTTTCTATAACTAACTCACATCTGTAACTTACTTTCTCGACTCTTTTTGTCTCTATGAATGCTTGACCACCGATAACCTTTTCCTCTCGACCCCTCATATTCTTTTATAGCTATCATCAGCTATTTCCCTTCTTCTTCGCACCCAAATTTTCAATCTAATCCACTTGCATTCACATTCAATTCTTGCCCTAAATCTTCATTAACTTTGTATCCTCCAATGAATCATACACAATATTTTCCATCCTGTCAAAATCCTCTTGTCATTTTTCATTTATTATTATGCATCTCCATTACCTCACTGTCATGTTTTCTCTTTAATGTTTGTCCCATCATGTATATTCTTTAATGTTTTTCCCTCCCTTTGTGCAGATCTTTGTCCTAATTCAATCCTCCTTCATGTGCGAAATTCCTTCCTCTTTCTACATCTCTGCGACATTTTTTGGTTTTATCTCCTTATTAGTTTAACTTAAACCTTTTCCCTCAAACTCTTTTATTTATTTTCTTCTTTTCTTTTTATTTCTATAATACAAATACTATTATACAAGTACTATAGTACACATACTGCACGCTCAGACTAGTGCACGAAAGCCCAATTGTCCCTATACATTTTTATCCAACTTCCATTCACCAGTCCTTCCACGGGTTCCCCATTCAACTTATCCAACTGGACAACACCTACTTTTGTCACAAACCTTATCACATATGGACCCAACCAATGCATTTGGAACTTCCCAGGGTGTTGCAAAAACTTGTTATCATAAAACAAAACTAATTCTCACATCTGAAACTTCTTTTGTTTAATATGTCTGTCATGCCATGCTTTTTAGCGCAATTTTTGAACCTGCTAATGAAAAGCTGCGAAAAAATGGTCTTCCTCCAATGCTACTAACTCTAACAATATTCTCTCTATTGTGCCAGAATCAGTAAGCTCTGTCAACATTGCAATGCGCAGAATTGGCACGATGAACTCCATTGGCATAATTTCTTCTTGGCCATATACTAATATAAATGGTGTTTGTCCTATCAACTTCTTATATGTTGTCCTATATGCCCATAACATTGGTCGAATCCTCAATTCCCAGTCATCTCGACTTATGTTACACACCTTCATCAATGCATGCTCTAGGATCTTATTGAACGCTTCCACTATTCCATTTTCCCGAGGATGATATAGTTTGATCTTCTGATGATGAATATGAAACTCCTCTGTCAAATTTTCAATCGTCATATTCAGAAAATGAGTACCCTGATCACTCATAAGAATTCTTGGACATCCAAACCTTGTAACCACATTTTCAAACAGAAACCATGCAACAATCTCCATGTTGCAATCTCTCGTTGGTTCTGCCTCAACCCATCTAGTCAGGTACTATGTCCCAATGATGTTGTATCTTACTCCTGACCTCTTTGTTGGTGGGTTGATTAGTCCAATTAAATCAACTACCCATTTATCAAACGCTTGCAACGTGACTTGTGTTACTAATGACATTTCATCTCTTTTGGAAGGCTTCCCAATTCATTGACAAACATTGCAGGTCTGATAGAACTCCTTAGCATCCTTATGAAGGGTAGGCCACCATACTCCTGTGCGTAAAATCTTCTGAGCCGTTGCTTTTCATGCATAATTTTCTCCTACAACTCCTTCATGTGACTATGATAGAATCATAGATCTTTCATGCTCTAATATGAAACGTCGCAGAATACCACATGCGCCTAACTTATACAAATTTCCTACTATAAGTTGATGGTCTGCTGCCTTCACCACTAACTACTTCTTCTGCACAAATGTGAAGTCGGGTGGGGCTACTCGAACTGAACTATGTCTACAAAATAATCATCAACCATATGTATTGCAAGCAGGTGCACGTCTGGTAGACTATCATCCAAGTTTCCTACATCTTCCCTTGATAGTATGAGTGACAAATGATCAGGTCTTGAAATTAACTTCCCTAGCTTCACAATTACTTGAAAGTCATACTCTTGAAATAAAAACAACCATATACATATCTTCCCCCCCAACACTGGCTTATTGACTAGGTATCTCAACATAGAACGGTCCATGTACATCTTAAAGTGAGATCCCAACAAATAATGTCTAAACTTTTGTAATGCATATACCATGGCCAATCCTTCACACTCTGTAGTAGTATAGTTATTTTCAGTGGTTGACAATGTTTTGCTTGCAAAGGCAATGTGATGATCTAACTCTCCTTCCCTTAACTGAGCTAGTATTTTGTGTAATGTTATAGATGATGCATCCACGTGAACATTAAATTCCTTCTTCCAATATGGAAATACTAGAGTCAACACAGTAACCAGTTTCCTCTTCAAAGTATCCAAGATCTGTTGACATTCCTCATTCCATTGAAATTTTACTTCCTTCTTCAGTAACTTTTCCAGCGGGGATGTAATCTGCGCGTAACCTCTAATGAACTTTCTATAGTATCGTAACTGTCGCACTGAAGTAGGTGGTGGAAAATCAACAATCACAACAATCTTCACAAGATCTACCAACAGTCCTTTCTTACATACTACATGACCTAACAAAATTCCAAATGGTGCATAGAAAATGCACTTCTTCAAATTCAAGGAGATTTGGAACTGTCTACATCTATCCACCATTAAGCGTAGAGTCTCAACATGGTCCTTCAAAAAAATAAACAATTTCCATTCATCCAAGTATACTTCTAAGAAATTATGAATAAACTCTTTAAAAGCTACTACAACAACTCTAGAGAATATTGTTGGTGCATTCTCCAGTCCAAACGACATAACTGTATATTGATAGCTTCCCCACTTTTTTCGCAAAGGTTGTCTGGTATCTATATTTTCGTGCAATCTTGATATGATGATACCCTCAAAATCCATCAGTGAATGAATATGCTTCATGTCCTCCTATATTCTACAATACTTCATCTGTAAACGGAGTCGGAAATGGATCATGTAAACAAACATCATTCAATTTCCTCGTATCCACGCAGATTCTAATTCCAACTATCTTCTTATCTTGAACCATTGGATTGATCCATTCTGACTTTGCGACAGGTTCAATAATTCTCGCTTCCAACATTATGTCTATCTCTGATTTCACCTTCTACTTATACAATGGATTCAATCTGTATCGTCTCTGCTTCATCGACTTAGAATTTGGCTTCAAAGGGATCTTCATCTCTCCTAGCTCCCCAAAAATCCCTTTTATCTTTGAAAATGTAGTCAGAAACAAGTCATGGTATTCATGCAATAAATCAACAATCTTCTCAATTATTTCTTCATTCCAATAGTCTCCAATGTTTACAGACTTAGGCTTTTCTTTCGTACCAATGTTCACTTTGTGTGTTCTTAATGGCTTTGCATACACAGCAGATTCTGTTAGCATTGAAAGTCACACTTTGACTTCTAAAGTGTAAGCTCAACACCCATCAGAATGTAAAAGATAATTTTGGTTTTGAATAGGTGGATCAACAAGGTGGAGAAAGAAAGGGAGAGGGCAACAAACTGTAGATCAGTAAGCTACACCAATGGGCAATGGAGTCACAAACATCCTACTCATCGAAGGCACAAAAGCTGCTCAACAGAAAACAAGATTATATGCTGATAAGTGGAAGGATGAAGAAGGAAAACATAAGGTAGAATTTTCACTAAACAAAGATCCTCTCAATTTAATGAATCTACAAATACTTGAATATAAACAATGATTGATGGGAAAAATATAGTAGATCCTCTGTTGTTTAGGGATCCATAAATCATTGGTAGCCTTTGATCCTCAAATCTGCAATATATTCAAATAAGAAGAAATATAAACAAAAGGGTTACAATCTGAAATCATAGCTCTCATGAGTCTCCAATAGCAATAATGCTTACAATCATAAAATGCCCATAGGCTTACAAATGAACACACACAAGAAAACTGCTTGCTTCTACTCTCTCTAGCCTCTCTTGGCTCATGAATGCCCCCCTCCAAGAGATTTCTCCTTCCTTAAATATAAAATAGCATCCAAATAACCTTAAGATGTCGACTCCCATCTCCTCCATTGGATTCTAAGCCTTGGATATAGGTGGCAACAATCAACGAGACAAAAATCCAACAAACTGCTAATTTTCAGGAATTTGTTGAAAGTCATTAATAAATTGTTTCCACCTCATTGCATGAGGCCTTTGATGGAGCTAAATATTAGGTGAAGGTGTCCCTTGACATATAACTGATCCTTGAGAAGCCATTCGAATCCTCCTTGATAGGTGGCAACCTCCCAACAAGGCAAATATCAAAACCGTGACCGGTACAGGAAATTCGGTAGCGCCGCTGTAAAACAGTTGGTAGCGCCACTTCTATGTCTAATATCTCTCAAACCATAAGACATTTTGAAAAAATGAGAGATTTTTTTGTTATTTTGAATGTGATGAACAAAAGCCTCCTCTATTTTTCAAAAATACCTTCTCAATTGTTCACAATCCAATTTTTAAGTTAGTCACTCAAAACTGGCAGAAGCGTCCTTGCAAAATAATTCTGCACAATTTGGTCTCTCCCAAAATTTCGGTAGCGCCTGCCTGTGTGTCTGTGTACAATTTGGTAGCATAAATCCTGTGAAAACTCTACAAATTCATTAGCACCATCCATCAAAATAATTGAGATAAAAAAGGAGAACGATTACTTATAGCTGTAGCAACCATCGAGAACTGTAAACACTTCCCGTGGGTGCTTTTGATGCTTGGAACCTTGTGAGAGTGCTGTCAATGCTTGTTCTTGACACTTGGCACCTTAAATTTGAATGTTGGTCTCTCTCTTGGCGCTTTGTGTATAACTTGATCGATATGATGGCATTGGCCTGTGTCTTTGGCTAGTGTTGTCTTGAGATGTCGATTAATGCTTCAACTTAGAGATTGGGCATAACCCAATATAATTTTAATTTTCCCCAAAATAAAATATCCCATAACAATTATATTCATTTGCCAAAATGAATAATGAAGGACTTATGTAAAGTTGAGGCATAAACCAATCTTGTGTTAACAAATTCCATCTCAGGACCCTCTACTGCACCTTCTCTTTCAGTTTCTGGTATTTGCACATTTCTCAGGTCTTCATCGTCCTTGTCTTCCTCAACAACATTATAACATTCCAAAACTTCATGAACTATCGTAGAATATCTATGTGCACTAGATATAGGTACTAGTTATATCAAATCTTCTGATGTCAAAATATTATCCTTAATAACCTGCAGGTTTGTGTCTACCGTCAGGGAATCATCTTCAAAACTAAACGTCACCTTAAAGTTGCATGTCAAATCTTCCCAATCTATTTTTCCTTTGCGCACTTCCAGTTCTAAGTACCGGTTCTTTTGGATTGTATCTAGGGTATGTACAAACAAATGTGTCCATTCTTTCTTAGGCACTGATCTCCATGTCACCATGCACCGTGTAACATGCTCTACTAGACCACTCAACCCTGTGTACTTTTGCGTAGTGTACTCTATTCCAAATCTAAATTGTAACAATATTTTTCATTGTTGCCAATTCTCTATGCTCTCCTTATGCGCAGCCCACCATCTCGTCATGGTTGCTTTCAACGCGACATCTAAAGCTAGTAATATTTTTTGGTACAGTATCTTCAGTTCAAACTATTTCACAAGAGGATTTACATTCGTTATTCCATCGTACTTCGAGGGATCACATACCTTAGTTCCAATATAACAAAGTGAACATGTGATCCAAGCACATCTCCTAGTAGACACTTCATGCAATATCTGCTGCCAATGTTCCAAGCCTTCCTCTGAATCGAATGCACACGAACTAATGCTTCTCCAACTTAGTGCACGATCAGTCATAGGATTCACATAGTCATCCATCCATGTAGTCATATTATAAAGATTATCTAGTTCTTTTCCCTTTTTTGGTTCCACATATCTTCTTCCATCTGTTTGATCTAATGGCACAATTACTTTTAAATCCCTTGCTTCAAAGATCATCTATCTCTTCTTTAGATCAATGATAGTGTGGTTATCAAAATCCTAATCAAGTCCTAACAATGTTGTATATGGTTTACTACCATATAATATCTCAATTACTTAAAAATCTATTGTGTTGCGCATTCCATCAATGTTAGCATTCACCCCTGTCAGTTTTCCAATTGATACTATCTTATGTTGATTCGCTAGTATCAATTGAATAGGTGACCATTTCGACTTCGGCTTACCCATCGTTTCCCATGTATACTTCGGAATAACATTTACATAAGATCCCAGGTCCAAAATGATATTGTCCATGTAGTAGTATCCTATCTGCGCACTCAGTCAGAACTCCTTGTTCATCCTTCTCTTGTGATGTACTTGGTTAACTACTCGTTGTGAGACAACTTCTTCTCTATATTGCACACAATCATCAATCATTCCATGCAGTATGCTTAATGCAGTTTCATCCTTCATCGATTCTAAACAACTCTTCAAGAAGATTTTCAAAGTACTTACCTTCTCCTCTTGTCTTTTTGTATCCATGAGGTCATAGAATGGAGGCATGTCATACATAGGCAACCTCTCATACAAAGGTGGCATGGTTGAAGTTGATGCTATCCATTCTACTCTTATCCCTTCTTTTCGTGCTTGCTTGTAGGTCTCTTTCTCTTTTCTAGGATAAAAAAACAAAGGAGGTTCTGCTACTTTCCCGACCCACTGGTAAGTTCCTTCATCCATCACATCAACTCCTATTCTTTCTCCTCTACACGTAACTGCTGCTACCCTTAGTTGATTGTCGCACCCTTCTACTACTATCATCTACACATTCAGGTTCATTTTCTCTTGCCACTTTGAAATCAACTATGGAAAATATTCCATTGCATGATCCAATTCTCTATAGTAAGTTCATGTTGTGCATGGATTCAGATAATCTCGTGCTAAATTCCTAGGCTGATTACAATTATAACATATAATTGGTCCTCTTCCTCTATTGAATCCTCCTCTTTCGCGATCTCTAAGTCCTCCCCTTCCTCCTTGATTATAACCTCTCGGGGTATTATACTGCAGTAATCCTCCTTTTGGTTCTTCTTCCCCTTGGAATCTATACACATATGCAGTGCGTTCTCTCATTAGATCAAGTGGACGAAAATATTTATCATCATGCCCCATAGACTTACAAAAGTTACAAAACAATTTTATGGTAATTCTCTGGTACTTCTGCATCAACGAACGAGCAATAGGGTGATGACCCATTGTTTGACATATTTCACACCATACTCCTAAGGGATTCAGAGCCTCCCGTAGGCAAATATTCTTCAAATGTTGGACACTCCTTTTTATGATGACCTTGTGTTATGCATGCAACGCATCAAACTTCCTCACACTTTTCCTTTCCTTTCGCAAGTTCTTGCAACTGGGTAGTTAGTGCTGCCAACTATGACTGAACTTGAGCCAACCCTGTGACATTCTCTTCTACAAGGGATTCTTCTAATTTCATGGAAATCTCTAGGGATTCTGACTGCGTTGTTATCTTCTGCTATGTCAAAGGGCAATGTATATTCAACAACAATCATGGAATAAACCATTACCTATGTTTTTCATCTGGAATTTGAAATTTCAACTGATCCGTCAGTATCTTGAACCGTTGATCAAAATCCCATACTGACCCATTCACCAACTACTTGATCGCTTTCAGTTCTATAATTCATTGCAACTTAGACTTTGGCTTCTAAAACTCTTTCAGTAAGGCTTGCCTAATATCCGCCAATGTCCTAGCTTCTCCCATAGGCGCAGTGGACTAATACTTCATAAACCAAAGTAACTCGCATTCTCTAAAGGTCGTTGCCAACTACACAATCTTTGCATCATCATCTTGAACATTATTTGCTATGCAAATTGCTTCACAAACGAACAAATTTTGTTCTATATCTTTTGAACTTGCTATGTGGAAAACATGTATTCTCAAATTGGGATCTACTCCCGCCATCGTATTCTGCGTGGTACTCCTCTTTGGTAATACTACATGAAGCTGGGTTTTTGTGCTATTTCCACTACTCTGACTACCTTAAGTGTTGTCTTTACTTCCTCCACTAACTAGAATTGAGAAACTTTCAAATCTTACCTCAGTACTTGGAGATGCACACAGGGTCGTGGGTTCGATGCAAAGTCTGACTTGAGTGGGATACAATAGATCTTCTTCTACTGGACCAAGCTGGCGATATTTTCCTTCTCTGCATGGAATTGCTTCGATCTGGGGTATTACGCCAGTGTATCTTTCCTCGATCTCATTGTGATGCTCCTCTCTCTTAACCACAATTCTCTTCCTACTATATTGAAACTTCTTTGCATTGTTAAATACTCTAATCTTGTCATCTATAGCACACTCTTCTTCTCTCAGAATCCTCAGCCCATCTATTCCTCATTCATTCTTTTATGCATCCTTCTTCTACACTAAGATCATTCCCTGGTCATCCCCGAGTCCCCTGATGTGCGTGAAGGCACTTAGCTACTAGGGAAATATATTCCATCTTCATAACCCCCTTATGAAAAAGCAACATCTTGATCCAAGTATATAATGACTTCAAGTATCTTTCACGTGGTCCTTTAAAGAACTCTCTTTCAATGACACTATAAGACTAAGTGCAATCTATAGCAAACTCGATAATATAAACTCCCAATACATTGTCCAACCAGAAATCAACTGCATGCGAGATCTTATTGCTTATAGTATTCACTTCCTGAATCAACTCAGGTGTAATACCCCTGTTTCCCCCAGTTTGTAAATATAACTATAACTATCAAGAGACTATGGCGGACTAAATATGTGTGAATGTTTGATTTGATGAACCTTTGTATAAAAGGGTCAATGTATGAATTTTTTGTTATTAATAGAAATTGGATGTGTTGCACAACCACTGAAAGGGGGGAGTTTTCCAAGATAGACCATGGATGATATGAGAGAGATGGTGAGGGAAACCAAGAATGGTTGAGATGACCCTTATCAAACGAGTACCTACTAGGTGTAATTTCTCAACAATCTTCTGACCTAGAAATGAATTACCAGTCAGGCTGGTAGTTGGAAGGCCATCCTCAAGAGTTAATGAGGAGATGGGGCAGGGTAACCATATGTAAGGCTTCCAGGCCCGACCACGAATTGGGGATTTAGACCCACACAACCTTGCTGAGGAAGGAAAGAATGGAGGTAATTCGGGGGACAAAGATAGATCTGCAAGAAAGCAGAGTAGAGAAAACAATCTCCAGGGGAGAGGAGAGCATGTTTTCAACTCTGGAGTTGAGAGAAAAGCTGAGAATCAAGCTCATTTTGGTTGTAAGAATCCATAGGTAGGGTCTGTCTACAAGATAATAAACGTGGCTGACGAGTGACTGAGGAAGTGCTTGTGCAGACCTCCTTGCTTGGTGTAGAGAAATATGGTTTCCAAGATCCTGTGGGAGGAGGAGAGTAACCTCTGTCCCTCGCTGTCATGGAGAAAGGAGAAAGAATCTCTCTCAAAGCATCATGGTCTATCTCAGGGGTGGCCAATGATAAATCCATGAGGAGTGGTTGTGCCTATGGTTGGGTGGAAACATGCACCCCTTTCAACAGTTGCTTCACACTTTCTAGTTCTGATAAGTATTTTCATACTCTGTGTAATATATTGGATGCGATGATTTAATGTTTGTGTTTATGGTTAAGTCTTGCAGTGTTTGAATAGTTATTATAAATGCTCATTTGCTTCTACAAATTGCTATATTTACATGGTCTACGATTTATCTCAGTTTAGCTGCTAGAGCGTTAGGGGATGTGAATCCGCAGGAGATTTGGGGTAGGATTAACTGAAACGTCTAAGTTCTGCCGACCTTTTTAGTTTACCTTAGCGGGAATGTCAAGTTCAACTCTGTGGGAGAAGGGTGTTTCCTTCAGACCTTCCACCCATGTGACCGATGGGCTCATACCCATGGCCTTAATCAAGTCTCGACTAAGAGCTAAGTGTAGCCCAAAATCCAAATATGATCCCATATGACCCAGGGTTGGAAACTCCTCACTAAGCCTGAAAGGCGTGAAGCTACTTTGGCTTTGAGACTTCAGGACTTATGATTCCACAACCTTCGAAAAAAGTTGAAGGTTGGAGTCGTGAATTGATGAGGTTTGTAGATCCGGGGATCTAGTGGAGATCTCTTTCAGTCGTTAGATCATACTTAGGAAGGGTAGCGTTAAGTACTTTGGCCAAGTTCCACTTCGGGAGAATAAGAGTGGTATAGCACCGAAACTCTTGAATTTTGGAGTCAGAAAGTTAATCTAGACCGTTGAGAATAGAGGGACGTGTGTCAACAAATCAACGACTATCCTGAAGTTTCGGTGTTCGGCGGTATCAATCTGAATATATAGGGACGTAGAATGCCAAACACCAAACATCGACGTTCAACATAGAATGTTGAATGTCGAATTTACGAAGTGACATAGACTGTCGATCCTCAGATCCTTCAAGATCCCTCTCAATCATTGATTTAAGGACTCCACTGAGAACCCCTCTTAACTGCCCAACCAACCGGGAACACGTCATGGAGTGACACGTGGCCCCCACTTGTCCCCTGTCAAATGTCATCCATTGGACTAGAGTTGTTGGATGAGAGGCTATGTGGCAGGAGATATTATAGTCCAGATACTTGGTACTCCGGAGGAACTTGGCCAAGAGTCTTCAAAGTGTGAAAACTCTCGAAGTCGCGAACGACGAAGTGAATCTCAACCATTGACATGATGAGGACACATGGCACTAGATTAGAGAGTCTGGAGACTTAGCTTTTCGGGGGATTCACGATGTGAGGAGTTGGTAAGATACGAAGTCTGGTGTTGCAAAGTAATGGGAGCCATGGATCCATGGATCTACGTGGATAGATCTCAATCGTGAGATTTGAAAGAAGTTAGAAGGTTTAATGTCTGGGGCTGACATGGCTCACCGACATCATTTAGGGTGACATGGCCCTGCAACCAAGGTGCCATGTGTCATTGGGATATGGAAAATTCACAAGTCCCTTATGCCTATTAGAGAATGACACATGTCACCCCCTAATGAGGACACATGTCACCCCTGGCCCTTGCCGCGTGTCAGCCTTAGGTTCGTTCCCACCTAGCCAACATGGTTGGTGATGCGACTGGGACTCCGGGAGTTCAGGACTTTAGGAGTTCGTAAGATTTGGGGTGTAGTATAGTAGAGGGACGTTCAATGATGATCGTTGATTGTCGAACGTCGAAACATTGAACGTCAATCGTCAATTGCCAAACATCGAAAACGTAGAACATTGATCGCCGATTTTCGAACGTCGAACGTTGAATGTCGAAAAAGGGATGTTCAACGTAAAATGTCAAATGTCGGTCTCCAAATGGCCAAGGCCATGTGCAGATATTTCGGGACTTTTGGGAATACACATGCGTTAAAAAAAAAGAGGGGCGTTCAATGCTGAATGCTGAAAACCCCAACTAATAACGCCTGGATAACTTTGGGAGGCCGTATCTCGCAAATAAGGGATCGGATTTGAGCCGACAATAGTCTTTAGAAAGCTACGAACGAGTAGAAGAGAATGAATACCTCAGAGGGATGATTTGAGATGATTTGAATGAGCAAAAATTCACTGCCCCATCCCTAGAAAATGTATTTAGGGTTCGGGTGCATTACAAATTGGTATCAGATCATTTAAACAACACTAGGCTTGCTTCGGCCCATGCAGGAGTCACATAAAAATATTATTAGAGAACTTTATGGGGTAACACCCTACCTTACGCCCTTCTATAAGAAACTTGTTTGAACCTCTACTGAATAGAGGAATGAAACCTTCTATTGTTGATAGATGCTTTGGAAATATGCATTGTATGTTGCTAATGTTTCCAAATAACGTAGCTAACTTCACTTTGCAATAATATGTGTTGTTCATGAATTGGTAGATTAATAACTAACATAAAATATTTTGTCAGCACTCAAGCAGTTAGTGAACAACGATAAAACTACAATGTAAGGGATAGTGACACACCATGAGTTGGGGGAGAGCTCCCACAATAGAGAGGAAGAATATGATGAAAGGAGGGCGGTGGAAACCCCTCCAGATTTGGTTGAAGATGTAAGTAGCCTCATGGAAAAATTACAAAGTTATAAGTCTGACAATGAAAAGTTGATTAAGGAGCAGGAAAAACAAATTGAAATTAATGTAGTCCTACTGCAAAGTCTATCAGATATACAAAGGCAACTACAACATGGTCCAGCTGCCAGTTTTGTGGACATGAATCATACTAAGAAAACTCCAAGTCCACCTGAGATACAAAAGCATGGTTCGGAAAGTGGCCACACTAGGAGGAGAAGCTCAAGGAAGGCCCAACATGGATCCAAAAGACACTCACCGAAATGTCTCTCTGGGGACACTAACAATTCCAAGGAAACTTCAAGTGGAAAAACTAGTTACCATTCTCAGATAAGAGGAAAGAAGAGGAAACATTCCAAGAGTCATGACCCTAAAGAGTTCAAGAAAGCCAAACCACCCACCTTTGATGGAGATATTAAGAAGGGGAAGAAGAAAAAGTTGGGCTACTCGGCTTGAAGAAGTACTTCAAAGTCCATGACTACTCTGAAAACTTAAAGACTCATATAGCCATTTTCAACCTGAATAGGAAATCTTCCATTTGGTGGGAGGACCTTAGGAATGTGAAAGGAATCCATGAGAAGGACTTGTCATGGAAACAATTTGAGAAATACTTGAAGAAGAAGTATTTGTCAGAAAAGTACTTTGATGGGAAGAGCAAGAAGTTTTATGAACTCAAGCTGGGACAACTCACCATAGATGAGTATATCAAAAAAATTCTTGAGCTAATGAGGTATGTGCCCTACATAAAGGATGAAAAGGTAAAGACACAACGATTTATTAGTGGATTACCTCAGTCCTACTGGGACAAAATTGAGTTTGACGAGCCAAAAAATTTAGAAGATACTATTCAAAAAGCAAGGTATTTCTATGAGCAATTCAAGAATAAGACATAACCTGATGAATACTGGAAGAAGAAAAACAATTCGGGATTCATGAAGAAGGGGTTTAAATCCCTGATATTTAAGAACCATGGGGAGCGCTCTAGGTTGAGCCTTCCTACCATAAGTGTGTATGAGAAAACATTTCCATCCCAGAGTGGAAATAAACCATTTGGAGCAGTTCCAAGTAAGAATGATAACACGAAGAGATAACCCTTGAAATGTTGGGGTTGTGGAGAGGCACATCTACTGAGCGACTGTCCGCATAGGCAACATAGAAATAGGAGGGTCTACAACATCCAAGAGGCTACCAAATTCAATGATGTGGCTAAGAGCATGCCACAAATTTATGCAACCTTGGATAATAGACAAGCTAACCACCATGATTTAGTGGTGGAGATGGAAGGTATAATATCCAACCATCCTATTTCCATTTTAATTGACCCCGGTTCTAATTTGAGTTATGATACCCCTCAAACTGTTGAAAAATGTAAATTGCATCAAGTTAAACATGTTAAATCATGGCTTGTACAACTGGCCACTGGAACCAAAAGAAAAGTAACATAGGTCATACCAGCATGACAATTCGTTATAAGTGGGTTGCCCACCCAAGCAAACCTAAACATACTTCCTTTAGGATCTTATGACTCATTGATTGGCATGGACTGGTTGGTTGCCCACAAAACCAAGTTGGACTGTTACAGTAAAACTTTGGAGTGAGAAAATGAAGAAGGACGAAGGGTAACCCTACAAGGGATTCAAAAGCATTTCTCAATGAGACAAATATCAACCCTTCAATTGAAGAAGTATTGCAGGAAGGGATGTCCCTTATATGCAATATAATTACTAAAATTTGATGATAATGACAAACCCAACCTAGAGTACCATCCCATATTAAGAGAATATAAAGATGTATTCCCAGAGGAGGTGCTAGGTCTACCTCCAAGAAGGGATATTGACTTTTCAATAGAGCTTGTACCAGGAGCGGTGCCAATGTCTAGAACACCCTATATAATGAGTACACCAGAGCTAGTTGAGCTAAAAATACAACTGAAGGAGATGTGGGACAAAGGCTACATTCAGCCTAGTGTGTCCCCATGGGGAGCACCATCCTTGTTTGTGAAAAAGAAGGATGACAGACTCATATTATGCATAGATTATAGACAACTCAATAATATGACCATCAAGAATAAGTATCGCTTACCAAGGATCGATGACTTGTTTGACCAATTAAGGGGTGCTACAATCTTCTCCAAGATTGACTTGAGGTCTAGATACCATCAGGTTCAAATTAAAGATGAATACATCCACAAGACATCCTTTAGGACAAGATATGGTCACTATGAATTTGTGGTAGTGCCATTTGGGCTTACCAATGCACCAACCACTTTTATGTGCTTAATGAATAACGTATTCAGAAAGTTCTTGGATAGGTTTGTGTTGGTTTTCATTGATGATATCCTAATCTATTCCAAGAATAGGGAAGAACATGAAGAACATATCAAGCTAGTACTCCAAGTACTAAGAGAACATCATCTCTATGCCAAGCTTAGTAAGTGTGACTTTTTCTAGAAACAAGTCCATTACTTAGGCCATGTTATTTCTAAGGAAGGAGTGGCAGTTGATCCTGACAATATTAAAGCCATCATGGATTTTCCTACCCCAAAGGATGTGTCTAATATCATATCCTTTATGGGCCTAGCAGGATACTATAGGAGGTTCATAAAGGGATTCTCCAAGATTGGTTTCCCAATCACCTCCCTTCAGAAAAGGGGGTTAAATTCATTTGGACATCAGAATGTGAAGAAAGATTTCAAGAGCTGAAATACTGATCCGATGCAGGATCTTTTATGATTATGGTTGAGTTTTAACTTGCATGAATATTTTAACCAATTGAGAAATTATCGAAAGAATGAGGAAAGAAGAGGATTATATCAGTCAAATACACATTTGCAGATCTGAAAACAGTAAAGAACAGCAAACCATAAGAACGCAGGTTGATAACGGAGTTCGGCACAATGTTTGCCTACGTCTCCGGGCCTTTTTCCTGTGGGGG
>ML803647.1:146690-177108 GCA_009831015.1 Picea engelmannii
AAGGCTACAAGACTGATCTGGTCTTGTTGACACAGATCTCTAGAACCCAATGCAAGAAACGGCACGCAAATCTGATGCTCCAAGCTCCCAGAAACGATCCGACAGCGTTTCCACCTCAAGGACTACCCTGCAACAAAATGGCTTTGGCTTGGATCTCCAACAGCATAACTCTGCAAATCTGACTATCCATTGGCCTCAAACAGGCCTGGTTTATATAGCTGAGGAGTTGGTTTCTCATCCCCAACTTCCTCCAAGAATCTGGCCTCCAAAAAAGCCCAATATCCCCCAAAAATGGAGAAAATCAGCTAAAAATAGCTTCTATTAATTAAAATAAACCAAAAGTTTGTTTTAAAACCCACTTTGCAAATGTTTAGGGCGCTAGCCCCCAAGTTCCGGGCGCAGCCCACTCTTTACGGTCGTATGCAGGGGCATGTGGCCACGCGCTAAGCGCGGGCCACCCCACTCGGCACCGGTCCTGGTCGTATGGCGAACTTCACGGGCTCGTGGGCTAAGTTTAACCGCGCGCTGTTTTGATTGGTTGGCCCTGGTCCCGTGGGAACCATGTGGCCCACGGCCAAAACTCCCGCGCTGTCCCTTCCAGCTTCCACCGTGGTCCTGTCGGGCGGCCATATGCGCCGAGGGCTGGGGCTTGGGCCCCGGCCCTTTTCCCCCGCATTAAACACAATTTGCAAGTTTAAAAGAAGAATGGCCCGTTTGATTAACAAGCTCCGCCGGTTGCCATGTTGGCTAGCCCGTAGTTGTTAAGTCTCTGCTCTGCCAATAGGTCGCGGGTTCGAAACTTGTTGGTGCCAAAACCAAATTTTAATATAAAACCATCGAACCAATAGCAAAGCGCCACGTGGCACCCCGTGAGTGGGCCACGTGGCTTTTTTAACCAATTGGAACCGGACACGTGTCAGTGCCTGATAGGCCCACGTGTGTGCCACGTAACCTTGCCGTACTGCCACCTGTTATGCCACGTCATTCCGCCGTACCGCCACGCGTCATCGCCTGATTGTCCACGCCATCGTACGGTTGCCACGTCACTGCTGACGTCAGCGTGCCACGTGTCACCCTGTGAGTGGTGACACGTGTCACCTCATAATTGGCCGATCGTACGCCCAATGTGCCAAATCAGCATGACACGTGTCGCGTCCTGGTGACGCCACGTGTCCTGTACGGAAGCCGCCACGTGAACTGTACGGCCTGCCACGTGTCGCGTCCCCAAGTTGCCACGTGTCGTCACCTCCGTCTGCCACGTGTCGCCTTCTGGTTGGCCCACGTCAGCACTGTACGGACTGACACGTGTCTGTACGGACTGTACGGACAGGTACAGTCAGCATCCCAAAATTTCCCTGTTTGGCTTTTCGGACAGAAGGCGATATCTTCCTCATACGGACTCCGTTTGCGATAAAAATTATACCACCGGATTCAGGAAGACGAGACGGACGCAATGGCGCAGGTTTCGTCGCATTCCGAGCACTTTCATTTTTGAGCATTTTTAAGCCCTATCTGGCTTCAGGATCTGTTTTCAGATCAAATACCTTCTAACCAATGCACCTGTACTGAATATTGCAGACCGAAACAAGAACTTCATTTTGTGTACAGATGCCTGCAAGGAAGGGCTCAGAGGAGTCCTTATGCAAGAAGGACATTTGATTTGCTACGAATCCAAAAAATTGAATGAGCATGAAGTCAATTATGTGACCCACAATATGGAATTGGCTGCCACAGTGCATGTTTTAAAATTGTGGAGGCATTACCTCTTAGGTAGAATATTTGTACTTATGATAGACCATAATGGGTTGAGGTATTTGTTTGACCAACCAAAACTCAATGTGAGACAAGCTAGGTGGATGGATCTCCTTAGTGAGTTTGATTTTGAAATCAAACACATCAAAGGAAAGGAGAATATGGTGGTTGATGCCCTTAGTAGAAGTATGAAAGTGGTTCACTTGGCAGCTGTAAGCGCTAGTGAATCAAACATCAAAGAGAGAGTCAAAAGTGCACAAGCAATAGATGCAATTTTCAAGACCGTGACATCATACCTAAAGCAAGATCCCACAGGGTTGAAGTACGAAGGCTATCAGATGCTTAGTGATGGCATTCTGACTTGCAAGGGAAAATTGTATATTCCAAATTGTGACGACTTGAAGAGGTTCATAATGGATGAACTACACAAAAGACCATATACTGGTCATCCTGGTTATCAAAAAATGATCACGACCATTAGGAAACTATTTTATTGGTCCGTACTGAAAAAGGACATAGTTGATTACTTAGCTAAGTGTCTAGAATGTCAGCAAGTCAAGGCAGAGCACCAACACCCAGTAGGGTTGTTGCAGCCCCTACCAATTCTCAAATGGAAATTGGAAACCATCTCCATGGATTTCATCACACGATTACCAAGATCAAGCAAACAAAACGACGCCATCATGGTAGTTGTGGACAAACTGAGCAAGGTTGCTCACTTCATACCCGTCAAGTCAACTTTCAATGCAATAGATATTGCTAGCATTTTCATGAAAGAGATATTTTGACTGCATTGCATTCCTAAGGAAATTATATCCAACAGAGATACAAAGTTTGCTTCAAACTTTTGGAAATCTTTGTTTGTTGGTTTTGAAATAAAATTTCTCTTTAGTACAGCCTATCACCCTCAAACTGATGGATAGACAGAGAAGGTAAAGCAAGTGTTAGAAGACATGTCGAGGATGCAAGTAATGCATCAACCCAAGAAGTGGGAGGACTACCTACCACTGGTAGAATTTGCCTACAACAATGGCTATCAAGAGTCATTAAAAATGAGCCTTTTTGAAGCCCTCTATAGAAGACAATGCAACATTCCAATCAGCTAGAACAACCCAATAGATAGAGTTATAATCGGGCTAGATATGCTAAAGGAAATGGAACAACAAGTAATTCATATTAGACAAAATATGAAGATATCCCAGGATAGACAAAAGAGCTATGCAAACATGAAAATGACTCCTAGAGAGTTCAGAGCAGGGGATCATGTGTATCTCCAAGTTAGACCCAGGAAAATCTCTTTAAGGATGGGAGCTCATGCCAAGATGGCACCTCAATATTGTGGACCCTTTGAATTTTTGGATAGAGTGGGACCAGTAGCCTATCGGCTAGCACTTCCTCCCACAATGAAGGCACATAATGTTTTCCATGTTTCTTTATTAAAGAAGTATGTACATGATTATAATCATATTATTGACTGCTCTGTGATTCAGGTGGAACTCGAGGGAGAATTCCTACCAGAACCTCAATGCATAATAGACGGGAAGGAAACCCCACTCAGGAAGAGAACCATTGCACATGTCAAGGTGTAGTGGAAACACTTTGTCCCATATGAGGCTACATGGGAAATGGAGGATGCCATGAAACAGACGTATCCGTTTTTGTTTACTTATGTACATACATAGCACATTGACAGATAAAACATCGAGGATGATGTTTCTTTAAGGGGGAGGGGATTGTAACATCCTTGTTTCCCCTAGTTTGTAAATATAACTATAATTGGCCAAGAGACCATGACAAAGTAAATATGTGTGAATGCTTGATTTGATGAACCTTTGTATAAAAGGGTCAATGTATGAATTTTTTGTTATTAATAGAAATTGGATATGTGTCGCACAACTGCTGAAAGGGGGGAGTTTGCCAAGATAGACCATAGATGCTATGAGAGAGATGGTGAGGGAAACCAAGAATGGTTGAGACAACCCTCACCAAACCAATACCTACTAGGTGTAATTTCTCAACAATCCTCTGACCCATAAACGAATTAACAGTCAGGCTGGTAGTTGGAAGGCCATCCTCAAAATTTAATGAGGATATGTGGTAGGGTACCAATCTGTAATGATTCCAGGCCTGACCACGAATTAGGGATTCAGACCCACGCAACCTTGCTGAGGAAGGCGAGAAAGGAGGTAATTCGGGGGACAAAGAGAGATCTACAAGAAAAAAGAGTAGAGAAAACAATCTCCAGGGGAGAGGAGAGCATGTTTTCGACTCTGGAGTTCAGAGAAAAGATGAGAAGCAAGCTCATTTTGGCTGTAAGAAGCCATGGGAAGGGTCTTGGTACAAGATGATAAATGAGGCTGACGAGTGACTGAGGAAGTGCTTGTGCAGACTTCCTTGCTTGGTGTAGAGAAATCTGGTTGTCGAGATCCTTTAGGAGGTGGAGAGTAACCTTCGTCCCTGATTTTCGTAGAGCAAGGAGAAATAATCTCTCTCAGAGAATCATGGTCTAGCTCGGCGGTAGCTAGCGGTAAATCCACCAGGAGTGGTTGTGCCTATGGTTGGGTGGAAACATGCACCCCTTTCAACAGTTGCTTCACACTTTAGAGTTTTGATAAGTATTTTCATACTCTATGTAATATATTGGATGCGATGATTGAATGTATATGTTTATGGTTAAGTCTTGCAGTGTTTAAACAATTATTAGAAATGCTCATTTATTTATGTAAACTTCTATATTTACATGGTCTTCAATTTATCTCAGTTTACCTGATAGAGAGTTATGGGATGTGAATCCGTAGGAGAGTCGGGGTAGGATTAACTGAAATGTCTAAGTCATGCCGACCTTTTTAGTTTACCTTAGCAGGAATGTCAAGTTCAACTCTGTGGGAGAAGGGCGTTTCCTTAAGACCTTCCACCCATGTGATCGAGGGCTCATATCCATGGCCTTAATCAAGTCTTGACTAAGAGCTGAGTGTAGCCCAAAACCCAAATATGATCCCATATGACCCAGGGTTGTAAACCCCTCGCTAAGCCTGAAAGGAGTGAAGCGAATTTGTCTTTGGGACTTCGAGACTTATGATTCCACAACCCTTGAAAACATTCAAAGGCTATATTCATGAATTGATGAGGGTTGTATATGTGGGGATCCAGTGGAGATCTCTTTCAATTGTTATATCGAACTTAGGAAGGGTAGCATTAAGTACTTCGACGAAGTTCCACTTCGAGAGAATAGGAGTGGTCTAGCACCAAAACTCCTAAATGCCAGAGTCACGAAGTTAATCTGGACTGTTGAGAATAGAGGGACATGTGTCCACAGATCAACGACTATCTAAACGTTCAGCTATTCAATGGTATCAATGTGAATATATAGGGATGTAGAACATCGAATGTCGAACACTGATGTTAAACGTAGAATGTCGAATTTACGAAGTGGCGTAGACCGTCGATCCTTGGATCCTTCTTAACCGTCGATCTAAGGACTCCGTTGAGAACCCCTCTTAACTACCCAACCAACCGGGAACGCGTCGTGGAGCAACACGTGGCCCCCACTCGTCCCCTGTCAAATGTCGTCTGTTGGATGAGCATCTACGTGGCATGAGATCCTATGGTCTGGAGACTTGGTACTCTGAAGGAACTTGGCCAAGAGTCTTTAAAGTGTGAAATCTCTCGAAGTCACGAATGATGAAGTGAATCTCAACCTTTGAGAGGATGAGGACATGTGGCGCTAGATTAAAGAGTCCAAAGAATTGGCTCTTCGAGGGATTCACGATGTGAGGAGTTGGTAAGCTCTGAAGTCCGAAGTTGCGAAGTAATGAGAGCCATGGATCTATGGATCTACATGGACAGATCTCAATTGTGATATTTGAAAGAAGTTAGAAGGTTGTATGTCTGGGGTTGATGTGGCTCACTGATTGCATCCAGGGTGATGTGGACCCACAACTAAGCTACCATGTGTCACCGGGATATGGACGATTCACATGCCTCTTATGCCTATTAGAGCATGACACCTGTCACCCCCTAATGAGGACACATGTCACCCCTGGCCCTCGTCGCGTGTCGACATCAAGTTCGTGCTCCCCTGGCCAACGTGGTTGGTGATGCGATCGAGACTCCGAGAGTCTGGGACTTTGGGAGTTCGGAAGATTTGGGGTGTAGTATAGTAGAGGGATGTTAAATGAAAATCGTCGATTATCGAATTTCGAAATGCTCAACATCGATCGTCAATTGTCGAACGTCAAAAACATAGAATGTCAATCGTCGAATGGCCAAGGCCACGTGGAGATATCTCGAGACTTTGGGGAGTATGCATGCAGTAAAAAAAAGGGGGCGTTTAGCGCCAAACATTGAAAACCCCAACTAATAATGCCCAGATAACTTCGGGAGGCCGTATCTCGCAAATAAGGGATGGGATTTGAGCCGGTAATAGTTGTTAGAAAGATACAGATGAGTAGAAGAGAATGAAGACCTCAGAGGGATGATTTGAGAAGATTTGAATGAGCAAAAATTTGTTGCCCCATCCCTAGAAAGGGTATTTAGGGGTCAGGTGTGTTACATCATGGGTCCATTTCCTTAGAACCAAAGTGCGAAATGTTACATTCTTTTCAACTAATCTTTGTATCGACTCAGTAAAAAAATTCAGGAAATCAACAAAGAAAATCCCAAGTAGAACTGTAAATCTTGTGTTCTTTCACCTCTAACCATTGTCCAGTCTCTTCCTTAGTTAGCCCCCACATTCCCCTCAGTCACAGATCCCGGTTCCAATAATGGAACCATTTGTTGGCGTGTAGTGAGTAGACCCAAGGTTCAAAATTAATTCAACAACAAAACCCTAAGACATCGACCCTTTCGACATCATCCGCAAGCAGGTGAACTCTCACCCGAGGTATCTATGGGGACTACAAGAAGTAGGTTTCCGCAATCATTAAGGGATGTGAGGCATTCTTTATTACCAGATTACTTAACATTCATTCATTATACCATTCATCATGTGCGTAGAACCATCATACATGTAACATATTTAGATCAACCAACACACATTAAGTGCATGCAATAACCAAAATAGTAAACAAACACATCACAACAAAACACAAAGACATCATATTTAATGTGGTTTGCCCCAAAATGAGCTACGTCCACAACGACAAGATTCTCATTTTATTATTCAGTATGATTCCTTACAAAAGGTGCACATCATGCTCATTCATGATATTCTCATTTTATTATTTATTATCATTCCTTACAAAAGGTGCGCACTGCGCTCATTCATGATATCTGAATTCTACCCAACTTGCCCTTGTCGTTTGCGCATACAGTACACACTTAACTCATTCTCACCTTGCATGAAACTTACTTTCAAGCTATATCAGAACTACTTTACCCCAAAAACCCTTTACATATTTATACTTTTACATTAGGGCTTAGCCTGTTACAAAATGGACCAAAACACTTAATGACTTCTAACTAACTTTTTCCTTTCGTGCACACTGCTTCTGCTAATCTACTAACTACCCTCCCTTCTTCTGCGTGTGCTACTCCTTAGATGACTTGTCGTGTAGTTTTCTCCTACACGATTCCCAAAACTAGTCCCAAAAAGTCCTGCTCCAACAACCAGGATGGTGCTGTCAATGTCACCAAGCAGAAGAAAGTATAGATGATCTCATGTTCAAATGTCCATACTCCAAGGAGGTATGGAAAGAGGTGTAAATATTAATAGGGATTGGGAATCTTTGCGAAGGGGGGGGGGGGTCTTGAAGAGTCCTTTGGAACCTAGTGTAACAGAAAGGAGAATTCCAAGATCATAGCACTACCACTTAACATAGTCTGGGAAGTATGGCTTGCCAAAAATCTAAAGTTGTTTGAAGACAAAGAGACACTTCCCCTCAAATGTATTGTCCATTCCATAAATATATTAAATGCCTACCCACACATGTAGGAAAAAAATATCTCTCATATGCAAGGTGAAGTGGCGATAAATAAAGATGTTGCATGGGATTTTTTTTATGGTGCATCACAAGGGAACCCTTCTAAGGGAGGTTCAATAGGAATAACATACTTATCTTCCAATCATAGTATTTATTTTCAAGTTGGAATTGGTTAATAAACTAACAAATTTTATAAATTGGTGGCTTTAAAGCTAGTTTTGAAACTAGCACAAAAATTTGGTGTAATACAGTTACAATTTTTTGGAGACTCAAGGTTGGTTATTCAATGAATGCATAAATAAATTGTTCTTAGGAATTACAATACCCAATAGATTAGGGCATGGATCCTTCTCATATATGATCTCAATAACTTTGAAGTCCACCATTGTTTTCACACCTGCAAGGTCTACTTCAACACTCTCCAATCGTCACAGGAAATATGTGGTACTGGTTTTCCATCCACAACTGGATTGAAGAGTAAACCATATTGGTATTCCCCATTTCCTCATAAGACTTATAGGGAAAACTATTAACATAAGATCCTAGATCCAACATTATATCCTTTATGTAATACTCATCTACATAAGCACCCAAACATAATTCTTTCCATGTTGTTTTCTTTCTCCTTTTCACTCTGTATGAATGCCTTTTAGGCAAATTAGTAAAAATAGAAGGAATACCTTCTTCTTCTTATTCTCTTGCCAATTGTTTGAGTGCCTTTTAGGCAAATTAGTAAAAATAGAAGGAATACCTTCTTCTTCTTATTCTCCTACCAATTGTTTGAGTGAGATGCACAACTTCCTTGTCAAGTACTCATCACCAAGAATATTGAAAAGTAGTAGAAACCATTCTTCCACCAATTCTATTAAACTACATTATGACCCTTGTATGGTGAAGTTCTCAATCTTCTCACATATTTCTCATATACATATCTATTTCATATTTACAAGGACAAGAACAGTGTTGCAGATGGACTATAAAAAGCTAAAGTTGGACTAGAACGAGGAACATGGATTATTATAGTAACCCAAAATGGACATACTGCAAAATATAATCATGAACCATGGACCTAATTTTTTCCATTACGGTTTCTATCTTAGTTTTTATATATTGATGGACTTTCATAGATCTTTGGATGAATGATTAATGTACCTTTTTAATATCATTTTTGTTCTTTTTGAAGAGACCATTGTTGTAATTGAATGGGAACCACTTTCTTTTTTTGTGATGATGGATTGGACATAGGAATGTCATGTATAGGAATTGAAATCATTTATGAATGCCATGGGAATCAGACAATGTATTTTTGTTATATTAATACAAGTACATATTTTTTTCCTGAGAAAAAATACACACACACGTTTAATCATTTTACATGGGAAAAAACCTTATATTCGATGTTTTAGAAACACAAACTAGAATATAGATCAACATGTCAAGATTATATCTTCTAGACCCAAGGTATCTTTTTGCTTCTATGAATATGACATTTCTAAATAGTCTACATATTGTAGTCCTCCATAGGATTTTACAACCTTTATATGTGGTTCTAAAGCACTAAGAAAAAACCTAAAAGTATGTGATGATGCCTAGATGTGCCATATTTTTCAATACATAATTTTTTTCAAGAAAAAAAAACTTTTTTCAATAACTTCAGAGACTAGCTACAACACTAGCCATTTGCAATAGATTCAGTAAATATGTACAAAGTTTTTACAATGAAAGCTTCATCCCCAAACTCCTATTTAAACAAAGACCCTTCCAAAAGATCTAAGGTTTCTTTAGAAAGATTGTTTGCTTGAACATTGAATTCTCAATATATGTGGGTGAAAGAAAATTTCTGAAAAAATCATTTTTTTTTCTCAAAAACACTGCGCATGATCAAACTGAAAATGAGATTTTCTACATGCTAGCTTCAATTAGCCCAGTCCATTAGCAGCTTTGAGTCCTCGATAACCTCTAGTCTATGAACGCTTCGGTCCATTTCCATTTACATACTTAAAAGAAATAAATTTATTTTTGTGAAAAATGCAGAGTTCCACTAGCACTCACATTGACCTAGAGTTCCTTGACATGCATTGCAAAAAAAACACGAGCTTTTGATTTTTC
This sequence comes from Picea engelmannii, assembly GCA_009831015.1. Taxonomy (NCBI): domain Eukaryota; kingdom Viridiplantae; phylum Streptophyta; class Pinopsida; order Pinales; family Pinaceae; genus Picea; species Picea engelmannii. The sequence continues at coordinate 156,473 of ML803647.1, forward strand.
AAATTTTAGATATTTTGTAACATACTGAACCACCAAGGTGCCTGCTACCACCAAGGTGCCTGCTAGGATGGTGGGATGGTGGGGTACTATGGAATTCCTCAATTCCTTCCAAATTGAACATCAAAACATATTTCCTTAAACATAACTCTAATGTGGAATATGCATACCTAGATCAAATCAGTTCCTTAAGATCTTTCCATTGCCTATCTTTACCCCTGATTCTGAGCCATAGAAAATAGTTACGATCTCTTAAGGGTCATCAAGCATTACCCTTAAGGTGACGTCATCATGTCCACGTGGACCTTGTTTCGCATGTGCCATCTGATATGGCGCCCACCCTTCGACTTGGTCAAAGTGTTGGTGGGGAATTTAGAAAAACCTCAATGGAGGATCAACTCAATTTACCGATGGATAATCATCCCAAACTCATCGATGGATTATCATCCCAAACTTGCCGATGAACACAAAAGGAAAACTCCAAACTGTTGATCTAATGAACAATCGACCCTAACTCACCAATGACAAAGGTTATCAAGGACCGAAGTAGCCGATGCATGTGTCATGCCACGTCAGAAAATCACCAATACACCTTTTGGAAAAGTGTCGATGAGCGATGGAAGAAATTGGTCCAAACCATTGATGAACATAATTTCCAAAGCCCCGATAGAAAGAATCAACCAATTTTCAATGAGGCTAGGACATGGATATCAAGGATCTTGGACAGTTTATATCCCAAGGTTGATTATTCTGAGAACACCGATAAACGGTTGAAACTTAACTTTATACAGTGCTCAATCATATTTTAACATTATTTAAGACAAAACCTGAAACATGGAACCATCAATCCATAATCCAAGTATTTGAATTCACTTTAAAAACTTTATAAAAGGGCACAACCAAATCTGGATGTTGGTTTTTAACTTAACTTGTAACAAACCATGCTCAATGGAACCTTAAATATGTGGATATATGGGTTCTTGGAAAGATTTTCTTTCTCCTTAATAAAAGTTTAGATCGTGGATAATCGAATATTAGGAAGTGTGCAACTTGGAGAACTTCAAATACTAAGTCCACTCCTCAAAGCAAATTGTGATTTTGAATCACTTTTCCTTTCAATTCCACAATGAACACTATTAACATTCAAATGATAAATAATTTGGCCATTACGCTTATAGGATTGAAATTCAAAAAGTAACCTTGTTGTAGCATGAGATTAAGGAATTTGAGACTCAAGGGAATCAATAATACCTAAGTACATAGAACTCAACACCCACATGATTTTTCAACTCTCTACAACCAGTAAACTTGAAATTTGTCCACACACATTCATGCAGATCTCAAGATTTTGGCTCTGAACTACAAGAGGATTTTAATGTTATTCTAAGAGAATATGACCAATAATAAAATACTATACATACAGGAAACAAAAAGCTTACATTCAATCCATTCATCATAGATTTCTGCTCATATTTCATATAATTTCATAAATTGTAAAAGCATACAAATTCTATAGAGCTCAATGAGACCTATCTCTTTATGAGTTGTTGACCGAGCAACTAATTAAGGGTGAGCGATTTTCCACCCAACTGTAGGCTATGTTTCACTGAGATCCTTATACAACATACCACTCCATGTCAAGCCATTATATCACTAAGGAAAGTTAATCTCTCAAGGAATTTAATGGATGTGAATGCCACTCTCCTTCACAGACAATCAAACAACATAAATCCCTTTTCACCCACCAATCCCAAGGCATCCACAAATTTCCCAGATGCCTTCCTAGCTGGATTAGCTCTGCACAAGGGAGTCCCTGGACTACCTCTGCAGTCCCCTAGCGCCCTCTGCTCTAAGTGTCAGTTTCCTTACCCAACTAACATCATTTCATGGCCCTTTTTACCCATGTCAGGTTTAGGGTTCTTTGTCTAAATTAAACAGTTCAATTCCAAGCTTCGGTGAGTCTGTTCACTTAACAATTGGCTCATCTCATGATTTCTATGCTTTGTCTGCTTGTGGTTAATTCCACAACTATTCCTCAAATTGTCTCCATGCACCCCTATGTGGTCTCTCCTTCTCTACCCCAAGAAGGTTTGTGATTCCCCCCTTCCTCGTGGCAGAGGAGTTTGTGGGTCAATATGGAAGATGAAGCAATATTTTTTGGACAATTGGCTGACATTTTTTAGCCATCCCATCCATCTCTCCATACCTCCATAACTGATTGCTCAACTACCAAAACCCTTTCATTAACTTATTTTTTGGAAATGGGAAGATAAAGAAAATATTTAAATTTAAAATCTGAACTTTGGTCATTTTTGCAATATATCCCTTCGGTGAAGGTTAACTACTTGGATGGCAAGGTAATCCCCCAACCCCCTCAGTATTTTTCGCTGGTGGTATCATGGCCAATACCAATGCTCCACCCTTCAGTCAGTTGTTTGGCGAATTTTCACTGATTAAACAAAGTACATTTACATTGTGTGTAATTGTCCATTCTAGTATTAAAATGGACAAATATCTTTATCGCGACTATTGATGACAGTAAGACATAATTATAATTACAAATTGGGGGGAAACAAGGTGTTACATTTCCCTCCCCTTTAAAGTAACACCATCCTCGGTGTTCTACCATTCACATTATTGGCTTTATACAGTAAACAAAATTGGGTATGTCGCTTTCATGGCATCCTCTAGTTCCCACATAGCCTCATTTGCTCTAAAGTGCTCCCATTTCACCTTGACCTGCGTTATGGCTTGGTTCTAGAGCAATGTCTCCTTCCTATATAGTATGCACCAAGGCTTGGGTTGGAATTCTCCTTCGGATTCTACCTAGATAATAGTCCAATCAATAATGTGATTATAATCATGAACACATTTCTTAAGTAAGGATACATGGAATACATTATGTGCTTTGATAGTAGGAGGTAATGCAAGCATGCATGCCATTGGACTCACTCTCTCTATGATCTCAAATGGTTCACAGTAGCACGGTGCTAACATAGCACAATTTCCCATTCCTAGAGAATTTTTATTGGGATTAACCTTGATGTAGACATGGTCTCCCACTTTGAACTCTCGATGAGCTCGATCTATGTCATCATAGCTCTTTTGTCTATCCCATGTCACTTTAAAGTTTTGCTTAATCTTGTCCACTTCCCATTCCATCTCTTTCAGCATATCTAGTCCAACTGTAATTCGGTCCACTAGATTATCCAACCTAATTGGAATATTACATTTTTGGCCATATAAGGCCTCAAAGGGACTCATCTTTAGTGACTCTTGGTAGCCATAATTATATGCAAACTTCACAACAAGTAAGTAATCTTGCCACTTCTTGGGATGGTGCATAACATACATTTTTAAAATGTCTTCCAACACTCTATTTACTCTTTCTATTTTCCTATATGTATGAGGATGGTAGGGAGTTCTCAAAGCCAATCGTGTCTTGAAGCCTTCGAATAAACCCTTCCAAAAATTTGAACTAAATTTGGCATCTCGGTCTAATATGATTGTCTTGGGCTTGCCATGTAACCTGGAAATTTCTTCTATGAAAATATTTGCAATATCAATTGCTTTGTAGTTGGATTTCACTAGAATAAAGTGAGTTGCCTTGCTCAACTTATCCACCACTACCATAATCGTGTCATGAATCTTGGATGTCCTTAGAAATCTAGTGATGAATTCCATAGATATGACTTCCCACTTCCTTTCTGGAATCGGTAATGGTTGTAGCAACCCAGCTGGATGCCTATGCTCAACCTTAACCTATTGGAATTCTAGGTACTTGGCAATGTACTTTACAATCTCTTTCTTCATCACAGGCCAATAGTATGGCTTTCTTATGACAACTCGGGTAACCTACATCAGGCCTCTTGTGGAACTCATTCATGATGAGACCCTTCAATTCGAAAAAAAATGGTATGTACAACTTGTTTTTGTATATCAACAACCCATCCTTCGTTAGTTGATATCCCTCACACTTATTCCCTCTTAGATCATGTTCTAAGTCTTCCTTTATTGAATTGAAGTGTTCATCACCTTGTAGGTCATTCATGATCCTATGCTTTATGTCTGACTCACATACTCTAGTTTCTGCGAGATGTATTATTTACATATTCCGGTTGAGTGCATTTTCCACTCAATTTTATTTTCCTTTAATATATTGGATTGCAAAATCGAATTCACCAATGAGAGCCACTCCCCTAGCCTATCTGTCATTTAAAATAGTCTGACCAAACAATTATTTCATCCCACTATGATCTGTCATCAACACAAGCCTTCTTCCAAGAAAGTAATGCCTCCACATCTTCAAGGTATGCACAATAGCTACAAGATCCAGATAATGAGTAACATAGTTATTCTTGTGCTCATTCAGTTTCCTATATTCATAATTGATTACATGCCCTTCTTGCATGAGGAATCTTCCTTCCAAACATCCATACAAACCAATAATTCCTTATCTTGATATGCAATCTTTAAGATGGGTGCATTAGTCAAAATATGTTTTAGTTGTTGGAAACTTGCTTCACATTCTACTGACCATACAAATTTTACTCCCTTTCTTTGTAATGAAGTGATTGGATGGCCAATCTTTGAAAATCCTTGAATGAACCTCACGTAGTATCCAACCAATCCCATAAATGATCTCACTTATTATACATTCCAAGGAGCAGGACAATCCATGATTACCTTAATCTTCTTAGGGTCTACTGCAACTCCTTCCTATGAGTTCACATAGCCCAAGTAATGGATATGTCTCTGAAAGAAGTCACGGTTGTTGTACTTAGAGTATAGTTGGTGCTCTCTTAATATCTGTAGCACTAACCTAAGGTGCTCCTCATGCTCTTCCTTCGTCTTGGAATAAATTAGGATATCATCAATAAAAACCAAAACAAATGTGTCCAAGTACTTACTGAGAATATTGTTCACTAGGCACATAAACATAGTTGTTGCATTGGTAAGCCAAAAGGGCACCGCCACATACTCATATTGCCCATATCTTGTCTTGAATGCAGTTTTATAGATGTCCCCATCCTTGATGTTGAACTAATGATATCTAGACCTCAAATCTATCTTAGAGAACATTGTGGCCCCTCTTAGTTGATCGAAGAGGTCATCGATCTTGGGTAATGGATATTTATTCTTTATGGTCATCTTGTTCAATTGGCTATAATAGGTTCATAACCTGAGAGTACCATCCTTCTTCTTGACAAACAAAGTTGGCACTCCCCATGGGGACACACCGGGTCTGATATATCCCTTGTATAACATTTCTGTCACTTGCTTTTTCAGCTCCACCAACTCAGGTGTGCTCATCCTGTAAAGTACATTAGACATAGGCACTGGTCCTGGCACAAGCTCTATGGAAAAATTTATATCTCTTTTGGGAGGTAGTCCTAGTATTTCTTCTAGAAACATATCCATGTATTCATATAACATTAGATGGTCTTCGATTTTCAAATTGCTATATTCTATTGAATATAACACATGTATGGCATACAATGGACATCTCTTTCTGTAACATTTCTTTGAGTGTAGTGTTGAAATTTTCCTCACTGAAATAGGTTTTTGGATACCCTACAAGACCCTTTTATTTTCTTTATCATCTTCACATTCCAAGGTCATGTTAAAACAATCCAACTTAACTTTATGTGCTTCCAACCAGTCCATATAGATAAACATGTCATATGACCCCAAGGATAGTATGTTCAAGGTTGCTTGTGTGTGCAACTCATCCATCTCAAACTAGCATGATTCCATCACTTCAATCACCTTTCTCTTGGTTCTTGTAGCTAGTTGAACCAACCATGACTTTGTGTTCCTTCTATTCCATAAAACACATGCCTTAACAACTTGTGGTACAATATAACCGATATTATAACCAAATTCAATCAAAATTAAAATGGATTAGTTGACAAGTATACCTTCCATATCCACCATTGATGCCTGGTGGTTTGTTTGTCGATTCTTGATAGCTGCATAAATCTAAAGTACATTTATGTCTACATCATTAATATTACTAACCTCATGGACATTGTAAATCCTCCTATTATCATTATATCTGCGAGGACAATATTATAACAAGTGTTATTCTCCACAACCCCATCATTATAATGGTCCTTTCTTCTGCTCTTCTATCCTTTCCTTTACGGGTTCTATTGGCCTATTCCCACTTTGAGTAGGATACTTATGCTAATGTATGCTTTTAGTTGGATAACTGAATTGGGTACTCTTTCCCAGATTCTTATAGTGAGCTAATTTAAATCATTTCTCTTTAAATTCATGGGAGAGAGACCATCATTGTAAGTTTATGATGATAACATCTTGCTTTCTTTATCGGTTTTTCATCCAGTTACTCCACTTCTTTGACTAGAAAGGTTTAACCAAAATCTAATAACTTCTTCATGTCTTCTTTCTAAGTCTTGCAACTCTGTCATCACCTACCATCTTCTCTCCACAACTTATTTCTTCTTTATATTTTCTTTATGGTCCGTGCGAGCCCCAATCCCGGTCCTAAGGACAAACACATTTAAATTTCAAAGCTTTGTAAAAGACTTTATATTTCTCAGAAATCCCAAGAAAACTATTTCAGGATCAATTTTGACTGTATTTTATAACTTTGAGTTTTGAGTATAAAATATTTGAGATTAATCTATCATTTTATTTATTTGAGCTCCACATGTGTCTACTCTGTTAAAGTTATCTTATGTGTGTAGACCATCTTCTTTTATTTTATGTGATCATAAATCTTTAGTTTAACTATGATGGATGTGAGGAAATTTTGTTATTCTTTCTTAATATGTGATGTGTGAGGTTCCTCGTCTTCTCTTAGGAACTCCCTTTAAAAAACAAATATTTTATTTTACTGCAATATTTCTATTTCTTTGAATGTCGCGGTGGACTTTCTCAAAGTCCCATATTATTTTGAAAATCTAGAATCCCAAGAAAATCTTAAAACAAAGAGGAGTACCACCTCTATTAAAATGCAAGGGGATTTATATCCCCATGAGGTTGTCGTTTCGGTCCTAACAGATTCAAGCGTCAACATTTTTGGCGACCATACTGGGAATGAACTGAAAATTTGAAATTCGGCTTAGCATGAATTTTCCCCAGGCTAATTAGCCCCACCTAGAAGTTTGATTAAATAATCAACGAAGCGTCTTGCATCAACTATATAATATGGTAATAATGACAACCAAGACCAGGGAAGAATTGGAAATATCTTGGCAGACATTGGTCCAAGAAGAAGAAAGATAAATCCTCCATATATAGAGGAGAGACGAGCAACACGACTAAAGAAACGAAAGAAAATATCGAAGAGCATAAGGACAAGGTCATAATTGAAGTTGGACGAATACAAGGGACCCATTACCAGAAGCAAAAGCAAGCAACTCCATATTCTAAGAAGTGGAAGACATATTACTGAAATATCTCCGGAGATGGCAGGAAGAAATGAACAACCACAAGAAGAACCATGAAGAGAGCCTCATGAAGAAAGACAAGGAGGTGGAGGCCGTGGTGGAAGAAATCAAGAAGAACTAATATTTGGAAAACGAAGAAGAGTAAGAGATCCCCCCTTCAATATTCGAGGTGAGAAACATGACCTCCCTGTTCTCCCTAAGGGTACTTTGAAATAATTTTCCAAAGACAGAACAATTGATGTCAAAAGACACCTTAATTTGTTTCTTGATGTTTATGATTTTCATCGTGTTGAATATGAAGATGTGATGGTAAGGTTATTTCTTCAAACCTTATCAGGACGATCCTATGAATGGTATATGACATTACCCACTAGGTCAATTGGCTCATTTAACGACCTCAAAGCCATGTTCCTAACTGTGTTCGCTCCTCCAGTTGCATATCATACCCTTCTCACTAATTTCACCCAGATTGGTTTGAGGAAGAATGAGAGAATACAAGATTTTAATCTTGGGTTCAATAAAACTTTGATTAGGATTCCATAAGATAAAATACCTAATGACCCAATGATACTTGGTTTTTATAAGAATGTGATGCCCCCAAATGTAAAATATGCTAGTAGAACATCCCAGAGGGATACCTTGGAGGAAGAAATGATTAAAGCCACTGAGATGGAAGAAATTATTATTGAGACGGGTGTTCACCCAGATATCATCCTGGGAAAAGTACAGAGGCAACTGGGAGTCCTAAATATTGATGATCAAGGAGCCTATATCTCAAGAAATAATGAAGAGAAGAAGCCACAACCTATCCAAAATGAAACAATGGGAGGAGGATTTTTTAAGGGAACTATACCTAATTTGAAGGTAGACCCTGTTGCGGAACAAGAAACTAAGAAAAGAATTGAAATTGCACAAATGAATAGAACCATCAATCAAATACAAAATGAGATAACCATATTAAGAAGGGGGGATAATTAGGTAGAAAATCTGAGAATATCGGTCCAATACTAAAGAAGGAACCCTTATCAAGAAAATAGAGTGAGGTTTGAAAACATTGATAATCCTTAAAGACAAAGGGTTCCCAGGAAACCAATCTCAAATGCAGTCGTTCTGGATGATGTATATGGTGAGCAAATGGTTGAGCAAGGGAACGATTATTTACCTGATGAAAGTTACAAAGCTGTACAAATGGATGGATGTGAGACATACATGTATATATTTGAAGAAGGTGACAATGACCCTGACTCGTAAGATAATGTTTCCCAAACATGAGCGTTTGTAAATAAATCCAAGAATAAAAATGATTCTAAAAAGGAAAAGGAAAAAGATAAAGAAAAGGTGAATGAGAAAAAGGAAAATGAAAACATGACGGATAGCGTTGGAAGCAAGAAGCAACACTTAAAGTCAAACCCTACCTAGATGAAATACAATGTTGTAGAGGACTTGAGTAAGCTAAGGATAAATCTTCCTTTCACAGAAGTGGTAAAAATCCCTCAACAAAGGGAAAACATTTTGAGATTGTTGGATGATCCATCTGGAAGAATGGAGGTTGTTGTTATAAGTCTGAAACAAATCCAGAACACATCAATCGTCAAGCTGAGAGGTAAAATCCCACCTTTTTATATTTCAATTTAAAATCATGATGTTGCACTTCATAATTGTTTAGTTGACACTGGCATGACCAATAATATTATGCCATTGGTGGTCATGGAGGCATTGGGCATGAGTTGCACCAAATATTATGAGACTGGTGAAATTATATATACAATTGATTCTAGACAAGTGCCAGCTTATGGAGAAATCAAATATTTTTATGCTTGGATCATGGCATCTCCCCATATTATTACAATTTTCAATATTGTTGTGGTAGACCTTATTCCTGCATATGGAGTTGTTTTAGGGAGAAATTGGTCGTCTATGATCGAGGGATACATAATGAACGATGGAAGTTGCATGACGTTGCCAGATAAACAAGGCACAATGATTAAGGTCCCTCGTAAACCCAGAAGACCCTTTTCTTTCAAAAATAATGATAATGAACTAATGGAAGATTATATAGATGTTGGGATTGGAAACTATGTTATCCTAGACATGGAGCAGATTGAAGACATGGAGCAAATTCAAGATATGGAGAATCAAAAGCATCACTTTGAAGGTTATTGGAGGATGTCATTTGATGGATCTTGCTCAAGTTCCAGAAGTGGATTTGGAATTGTCCTTGTAAACCCAGGAAACATTGTGCATCCACATGCCATCAGACTTGAATTTTCATGTACCAATAATGAGGCAGAATACGAAGATTTGATTCAGGGATTGATTCTCGCACAAGAAATGAATATAGAACATATAATTGTGATAGGTGACTTCGAGTTGGTAATAAATCAAGTTACCCAGAGGTATAATATTAAAAAAGAAAGACTCAATTTATATTTTAAAAGAGTTAATGAATTGATGGAAGCCTTCAACTCTTTCAACATTTATTTCGTCCCAAGGGACAAAAATAAAAAGGTAGATTCATTAGCTTTGGCGGCCTCATTGTCAAACCCAGATGATGTTCAGAGAAAAACATATTTTCAAGTAAAAAGAATATCCTGACCTTTTGTACCTGATAATCAATAGTATTTACAAGTATTTGAGAATGATGAAGAATTGGAAATTTTCTTGATGAATGAAGATGAAGAAGAGAAAAATCACATAAATGTTGTCCCGAGGAATTGTATTGAATATGAGTCTCTTTTTATAAGAGACGATCATGCTAAAAACCTCCTAGAAGAAGTGTCGCTCCGAAAGGTCCAAGAAACAAGAAAAAATAATATTGGCACTGATAGTTCCCCAAAATACTTCAATTTGGGAGTTGCTTGCACATTTGACGAAGTTGATCAATATGCTAGATTATTTAAAGAATATCTCAATCTGTTCACATGGATTTATGATGATTTTAAGGCATATGATAAAACAATATTTCAACATATTATTCCCTTGAGAGAAGGGGAAAAGTCTGTCAAGCAAAAGATAAGGATAATGAACCCCAAATTAAAACCATTGGTAAAGGTTGAATTGGAGAGATTAAAGAAGGATGGAATAATATACCCCATTAGACACTCTGATTGGCTTTCAAACTCTGTGATAGTAAGAAAAAAGATTGGGGAGATCCCGATGTGTGTAGATTTTAGGGATATTAACAAATCAAGCGTAAATGATAATTATCCTTTGCCTAACATGGATTTTCTTCTCCAACAAGTCACAGGATCAACCTACATGTCTATGTTAGATGGTTTTTGTGGGTATAATCAAGTGTTGGTTGTTGAAAAAGACAGAGCAAAGACAACTTTCATAACACCTTGGGAGACATATGCATATGCTCGGATGCCCTTTGGTTTAAAAAATGCATGAGCTACATTTAAGAGGGCTATGGATCATGATTTTGAGGGATTGATAGGAAAATTCATGGTGGATTATCAAGATGACTTAACAGTACAATAAAAAACAAGGAGCAATCACATTCATCACCTAAGGAAATTTTTTGACAGGTGTAGGTTATATGGTGTTTCCTTAAATCTAAAGAAATGTTTATTTGTTGTAACTCAAGGAAAACTATTGGGTCATATTGTGTGCAAGGGCGGAATCTATATAGATCCAGAAAGAGTTAAAGCTATAAATGAACTCAACCCCCCATCATCTAAGAAGGGAGTTCAATCATTCTTTGGCAAGATCAACATTGTACAAAGATTTGTCCTTGACTATGCAAGTATTGTGAAGATGATCAATTTATTGTTGAAAAAGGACCAAATATTTGAATGGACCATGGATACACAAGAATATTTTAATAATATAAAAAAAGAAATCACTACAACTCCAGTCCTCATTAGCCCAGATTTTCAAAAAGACTTCATCATTTATTTGTTCGCTACAGAAACAATTTTTGCATCTATTCTTACTCAGAGGAATACCAAGGGTGAAGAATTTCCAATTAACTTCATGAGCAAGACCCTTCATGATTATGAATTGAGATATTCAGAATTGGAGAAGCAATCCCTATCTCTTGTGAAAGCGGTGGTGCACTTTTGGAATTACATACTAAATTCTCATGTCACTGCATATTTTCCATCCTCTCCTATGAAGATGCTTTTAAATCAACAATTGATAGAAGGAAAATGGGCAAAGTGGATGGTGAAGATTCAAGAATATGATATTGAAACTAAACCTTTAAAGGCAGTTAAAGGACGGGGTTTGTGTAATCTCATTGCAAATAGTGATTCTTTGGATGGAGTGATTTCAATCTCAGTAGGAGAGCCCATGGCAGATTCAGAGTGGTATAGAGATATTGTATTCTACTTGAGGTCTGGACAATTTCCAGTCACCATGAACCCTAAAGAGTGAAGAACATTGAAGATGAAGTCAAGTCAATATGTGTTGATTGTTGATATATTGTTCAAGAGGAATTATGATGGTATATTGTTGAGATGTGTTGATGAAAGGAAAGCTCAAGAATTGATGAAATAATTCCATGAAGGAATATGTGGCGGGAATTTTGCGCCTACCGCAACCATCCATAAGATAATAAGAGATAGGTTTTATTGGCCATCAGTTTTTAAAGACTCATATGCTACCATAAGGAAATGTGTATCTTGTCAAAAAAATTTAGGGAAAATGAAAAAAATTGCAATGCCATTACAACCTATATCTGTAGAACAACCATTTTCCCAATGGGGACTAGATGTCATTCGACCAATAAATCCAAAGTCAAGAAAAGGGCATACATATATCATCACCACTATAGATTATTTTACAAAGTGGCCAGAAGTAGTGGCATTAAAAAGGGTTGATTCTAAAGAGTTAGTTAAGTTTCTCAAAGATAATATTTTGTCAAGGTTCGGTGTCCTAGAAAAATTCATCACTGATAATGGCTCGATTTTCATTGGCTCAAAATTTACATAATTTTGTGGAGAATATGGGATTGTTATGGGGCAGTCATCAAATTATTACCAACAAGGGAATGGCCTTGCAAAATCCACTAATAAGACACTCATTCAGATATTGAAGAAAACTATTGATCAGAACCAAATAAATTGGCATTTGAAGTTGATTGATAATTTGTGGGCGAGGAGAATGACTCTAAAAGACAACACTGGGATATCTTTGTACACATTGGTTTATAGGAAAGAAGAAAAAACGCCAATTAGCCTTGAACTAAATGCCTTGACTTTTGTAGTTAATACAAAGGATGCAGAAGATAGTTCACCTATGCAAAATAGAGTGAACCAGTTATTGAAATTGGAGGAAGAATCAAGTAAAGCCTTAAAAAGAACTTCTCAAAGACAACAAAGTATCAAAAGATATTTTGATCATAATGCAACTGTAAAGAATTTTCAAAAGGGTCAACTGGTGTTACTCTGGAACAAAGCTAAGGAGAAACCATCAATGTGCACAAAATTTGAAATACTTTGGGTTGTACCATACATCATTGAAAATATCCTGGGTTTTAATTATTATATACTCAAAGATATGAAGGGTAAAATGTTAATGCTGTCTGTTAAGGGGGAAAATTTCAAAGGTTTCTTTGCCTAAAATTTTCTCATTTCCTTGTACATAATTTTTCTTCTACTTAGTTTTTATATCCTTATATTTTGACTCCATAGCCCAATGGATGGAAGCACCTGGTCATGAATATTCTGTATTCTTGACAACCCATAGGGGGTTATCATCCCACAGTTGGAGCCAATTGTTGAGATCATTTCTTGTTTCCAGGTTTTCCTTCTCTGCTCTATTTTCCCAACTTCTTTTTTCCATTTCTTTTCCCTCTTCTACACCTCCCCTTATTTACCTCTTTCTTTTATCCTCTCTTCTCTCCCTTTCAAGTTACCATACTTAGTCATATTTCAGTGATTGATGGGTTGGCGGGTTGGCGGACCTACATCTCCATCCACTTTCCCATGTCATGAGTCCACTGCTACACTTAGTTGTTTTTTCAATTTCACGGGTTCGTGGGTTCAACCCCTCATCCTCCAAGTTTTGTGATCTTCACTTTGCATCCCAAACTTCGTGATCTACATTTTGACCATCAGATTTATCATAGGTGTCGAGCCCTAAAGTATATTACTCCTTCTGCATGTAAGTCCGACTGACCACCTTTCTACATTTAACATATTTTTTATCGTCCATAACCGCGGGTTCGTGGGTTGACGGGTTCATGAAAAGATACATATTCAAACTCGCTCTCGTCTGTCCCCACTATTCTCTTGATTTTCCTAATATGCATTAAGTGTTGTTTAATGCTAACAAATTTTGTGCGGGCTCCAAAAAGATCATCATTAATGTTGAAAGGCTCGAGGAATTACTCATTAAATTGCGTTAAATATCCATTTACCAAGGTATTAAATTATCATCATCTCTCCGAAAATATTTATTTGAGGTTATTATACAACTAAAGAAATACTCTGGTCAACCTATGGCAACATCAACTAGACAACAAATTTGTGGTGATACTTTAAATATCTTTGGTTGTGAAGACCAGAACTTTTAGTGGTCAAGAGCATATTCATATTATTCCTCTCCTTCTGCACAAAAAGACATAATTTGGGCATCTGGAATCACTCGTGTCGGGTGTGTTCTTGAGGTTTTTGATTGTAAAGAACGTGTAGCATGGTGTGTGGACAAGTATGTGCCAAGTCAAAGAATTATGCAACTCCAAGATCATTCTCCGATTTCCCTTTCACTGTAAGTTTTTCACAAGATGTTGAAGCTGCCAGAGCCGACGCTTATTTTCAAAGGAGAAGACTGCAGAGATTTTTTGAAGAAACATAACAATGGGCTTGACCTCCTGCATGAATATTTGGATAATCTTGTATCTATCCCAGAATACATAGCCATAATCCAGGTTGAGTCTTTTAAAAAAACCTATCATGAAATTGCATGGTTGTTTACCAGGTTGACAGGTTAGGAAAGTAATGCTTCTAATTCTCGCATGATTTTATATATTTTGTATTTTAAAGTTCAAGAGCATGCCATCCTTGACTAGGGAAAACTGATTTCTATCAAAATATTGTCCCAATTATCACACTATAAAAAGGACAATAAAATATTTATGGCTTCTTATCTGATATTTGCTACTGTGTATTGTTGTCAATTCCCAAACTTAACCATAAGTAAGAGGGTTCATCGTGAAATAGATCCAATTACCTTTTGGCATCATGCACTATGGAGACATAAGACCCCTCTGTATTTAAATGAAGTTTATAATGATTTTGTTTAAGTCTTCAAAAGGTTGTTGTTGGGCAAAAATTCTTCAAGGATATTTGACCAAGCTAACAGATTCTTAGAGAAAAAGGGAACAATAGAACAAATGGAGAATCACAGTGTCATAAGGATATTCTTCTTGAAAGAAAATCCTTATTTTCTATCGTATCATGTATTTGAAAAACTATTTATTACAGAGGTGGCAAGGCAATATAACTTTTGGCTACATATTTTCCATGAAAAAAGGAAAAAGTAATTTATTCCCTTGCCATGGAAGATTGGAGATTTCGTTTTCAGAAATTTAAATAAAATTGTCGAGTTTGCAAATCATTTCAACAATGTGAATTTAAAATATGCTAAAAAGATAAAAGGATTTAATCCGAACAAAATCTTTGTAGGACATATGATTTCGGTGGGATTCGGTAATTCTTCCATCCATACTATATTAAATGAAGAAGAAAATGGTAACAACCAAAGTACTCATGTACACGATGCTGGTGACCTAGAAACATTACTCAATACTAATGATTTTTACAAGGAAAAGGGAAAAGGTCCCAGTGAAAAAAGTGTTCATTCTCCAGTTGTTACTCCCAAGAATACCACATACCGTAGCAATTCTCCAACGACCCACCTAGTTAAAAAGGTTGTCAACAATAGTTCAATTGGAGGGGGAGAGAAGAATCCTCCCCCTGGGAAAATTGAGAGTTCACATAAGCTCCCCGTGAGAAAGAAAATGAAGAATTTAGTGCAAGAGGAAGAGGATAATCTTATAGAAAATGACATCCAAATATTTTCTCTGGAGAACATGGAGCTAGAAGTAGACATTGAGAAAATATTCCTCGCAATGGAATAACCGAAAAATATGGATCAACAAAATTCTTTATTGGAAGTCGTTGGAAATGAGACTTTTAGTGAACAAGAATCCTTCACTTTTCAAAGTGTTGTTTTTTTATAAAGAATACAAAAAATTGATTGTACAAAGAAGTGACCAGAAGAATAAAAAATGAAAGTCCCGCTCAAAGGTCGACCTGAAGGACATGCGACCGTCCCAAATTTCCAAAATCCACAGGGCAACCGAGGATGCTCTTGACAATTATATTGATGGTTTGGAAGATGAAAATGCTAAGTTAGAAGAAAGGATCAAAGAGTTGGAAAATGCCTTAATGCCTCTTCCAATCCTGACAAGTCCTTTGTCAATGGTTAAACCGACTACACCCGTTATTAAGTTAAAAGGATCTTCTAGTTTACTCACAACAGTCTGAAGCTATGTAGTGAAAAACATTAGAAATAGATTGTCACTGATAACAATATCTACAAGCTGATTTAAAGAATGAAGAAGGTTTCTACGTTGATGTTGTATTGCCATTTGAAATAAAAGTCTCAAACATGACATAATTGAAAAGAAAAGAAGAGGATCTGCCTTCTCGAAGTTGAATTAAACAGTTGAATACTTGTTGGAAATAAAAGATCAAGAATTTGAATAACATTGTCCAAGCATGCGACAAAGCCATGGTAAAAAGAGAAGAATTGTTCAAAAGACTCACAGAGATAGATCTGACAGGAACCAATGATGAGGTACAAGACCCTAAGTTAACTCTCAATTCAATGTTTATGACAAAGCAACAAGTTGATGAACAAGTTAAGATATTAAAGGGGTTATCAGCTGAGAAATTTTATGGCAGAATTGAATATAATGAAGAAGAGATAGATAATTGGTTGGTTGATTATTCTGTGAAAAATCAAGATATTGAGGAGAAAATACATGGAATTTCTCATGTCTTAAGAGACTTGGAAGGTGAATTATTCAATATCAAAATTAGGCATGAAATAAATGTTGCACCAATGAAAAACTACATTGAATATTGGTTTATTAAGATAGTTTATAAATTAACTAAAGAGCAGTTGAGACTGTTAGTATAACTGTCAATGAGGAAAATAAAAGGACAAAAACAAGCAATTGAACGGTAGAGAGACCATCATAGTAAGTTTATGATGATCATATCTTGCTTTCTTTATCATTTCTTCATCCAGTTACTCCGCTTCTTTGACTAGAAAGGTTTAACTGGAATTTGATAACTTCTGCATGTCTTCTTTCTAGTTCTTACTACTCTGTCATCGCCTACCATCCTTGCTCCACAACTTATTTCTTGTTTATATTTCCTTTATCGTCTGTAGGAGCCCCAATCCCAGTCCTAAGGACAAACACATTTAAATTTCAAATCTTTGTAACAAACTTTATATTTCTTAGAAATCCCAAGAGAACTATTTCAGGATTAGTTTTGACTGTATTTTATAACTCTAAGTTTTGAGTATAAAATATTTTAGATTGATCTACATTTTATTTATTTGAGCTCCACATGTGTCTACTCTATTAAAGTTCTCTTATGCGTGCATACCATCTTCTTTTATTTTGTGTGATCATAAACCTTTAGTTTAACAATAATGGATGTGAGGAATTTTCTTATTCTTTTTTAATATGTGATGTGTGAGGTTCTTGGTCATCTCTCAGAAACTCTCCTTAACAAGCAAATATTTTATTTTACTGCAATCTTTATATTTCTTTGAATTTCACGTCGAACTTTCTCAAAGTCCTATATTATTTTGAAAATCTATAATTCCGAGAAAATCTTGAAACAAAGAGGAGTACCACCTCTATAAAAACGCAGGGGGATTTATATCCCCGTGAGGTTTTTGTTTCGGTCCTAACGAATTCAAGCATCAACAATATTGTTATCACACAAGTTGTAGGTTGGTAAAAGTCCGACCCAACCACCAAATGGTGACATAAGAGGTCACCTACCCACTGTCACCTTAGGCAGGTGTCCCCGTTATTTTAGAGGTGAGGTAGTCACCTCAAGGGGGAAATCACGGTGACCCTAAGGGGAATGAAATGAAAAAGATTGAATATGGAAAATATGTCACTATAGGTCAAATATAAATGATATGAAGTTCTTGGCAAGGAGTCTTGTGAAGGTCCAAGGGTTTCCAAGTATGTTGGGTAACCTGCAAATGGTGAAGTACTTGCATGAGACACAAGAAAAACAAGCATATACTACAATATGATCAATTGGACAAGCAAGTTAAGATTGTTTTCCCTAATAGAAATTGTTAGTAACAATGTATATCAGCAATAAAATGGCATCATAAGCTGCAAGATGAATGCTATAAATCAAGTGGAAAGTACAAGAGAAAGACTAGCTAAACAATAGCAAAAATCAAGATAAGAGACCAAGATACTAGCATGAAAAGACAAGGTTGTTGTAAACACTTTTCTGCAGCAAATTGTATCAGCCTTATGGCTGTAACAATCAATGTGTTACAACAAGAAAATCAGCCACTAAAAGTCCTCCAAACTTTGCCAAAAAGTACGCTAGAGTAAGTAAGACAAGTGTGCAAACTTTGGGCAATTTCCAATGGTTCATTAGAGAGTTATTCAAGAATTAGATTAGGGTTTATGCAGCCCTAATGGATGAAGATGAAAATTTGTAGAAACAACAAGAACTATCTCTTTGATGGGTATGCCCTAGTGGCTCTGCGGTGCTCAAGGCACAAGCAAGACAATCCAGGTTGCAAAAATTAAATATGACAATAAATTACATTTCCCAATGCAATATTTTGTTTCTCCAATGCAATATTAGTGCCTTTAGTTATGGGTTAATGGGGTAAAAAAGAAAGAGCTATAATTACTAAACTCTCGGGGGTGTAAATCCTCTTACTTCCCAAGGTAAGTAACCTAGCTAGGGTTTGAAATTGAGGGGTGTAAATCCTCTTACTTCCTCAACAAAACCCTTGCAAAATAACTTTAAAAGCTTGATAAAATGGTGGAAACTAGGATAGGGGTGTATATCCTTATACTCCCTATATATCCTTGGCAAAAAAAACCTCAACTTGAATTGCAAATGATAATAACAAAGTAGAAACCATACCATTCAAGAAAAAACCTTTAACATGCCAAAGTAAACCTCCACAATAGCAAAAGAATGACCTCCAAGAGATAGCGCGCCATAATCATCATCAACAACCATAACCATAAAATCATTATAACATAGCATAAAAGGAAAAATACTCCAAGTGTAGCGAAAATTTTAGACCAAGTACTTCTCACAAGAGGGAGAGTTATGTTAGAATGAGATCTTATGATCTCTTATTTATACAAAATGTCACTAAGATAGTTTGTCCACATAATTAAGGGTAAACCACAAGACTAGGGGTCAATAACCCTAATCTTTCCCCTTTTACAAAGTAATATTTAAAAATTCACTTTAATTTCACTTTTGCACAAAGAAAAACCTTAGTTTATAAGTATGTCACCCCTTTAGGGGGCGTTTTGGCACTAGGAGAAGGTCGTTGGTGATGGAGGAGTGTAGAAAGGATTCATAAAGCCACATGTCAAGCATTCAAACAACTTCCTTCATGATCAAGGTTCAATCCCATCAAAACATCCTTATGCTAATGCATCTCAACCTCACCACCAAACCCTAACCCCCTAGGTGATGTCATGCCTCTGAAGGTGACGTTTTGCCTCTCCTAGGTAAAACGTTTGGCATGTGGGGGATAGGTTATGTCATCCAAGTAATCTTCTAGGCCTTCAAATTTTTATCTCTCTCATCTGGCATGTGGGCCCTTGGAATCCACCTATGGGATTCAAGCCCCATGGAAGCCCAAGCTAGGATTGTTCTTCCAAAATTGTCCACCAACTAGGTCCTACAAAAACAAGTAAGCATGCCCTCCAAGGATCTCAAGTCATAACATCATGATAAGTGAATCCAATCAATAAATGAGCCACCTAATCATGTGCATCAAAGATCACCATGTCAAACAACTAAGTGCTCAAAGGCATTATGTGACTTGTCAACCTTGAATATGGGAGGGTTGACGAGGTGTCATATTAGGTAGATCTTGCTCTAGGTCAAGGAGATTTTCCAAGAGATCCCTCTCTAAACCATGTAGAGTGGGTGAAGTGGTTAGGGTCAAGACTCAATGGGCATAGGGATCATGACATACAAGAGGTCATAGTGTCTCATTCATGGGTGCCTTTGTAGAGGGTGTGTGGTACCTTCGTTTGCAATGCACTTTTTCCAAGACCATTATTTTTCCATTCTTTCTTTCATAATTTTAAGGAAATGTTAAAGGTCACTACTTCGTCGTGGTGTCCAGATAATGGCAGTATCACCAAAAAATACCTAGTGGAAATGAGGAGGTTGGCTTGTGATGAGACCCCCTTTCTCTCATCCATGCAACTAAAAGTGATTACCCTGGAACTGGTGACCAGATGATGGTAATGTCATACCACTAGATATTCATGGACATGATAGGTAGGCTTGTGATGAGACCTCCTATCCTCCAACTAACCTTTTAACCATTCTTAATCATATTTCTTGTGGGTCCCCCTTTTCTCAAATATAAGTGTTTCATTGCTTTCTTGGGTGATCCCTGGGTGAAGCATCTAGAATGTTCATACATAGGCTTTTATATTTTACCCAACATCAATCCCTCTTGGCCTTTAGTCCCTTCTTCCCATAGAATGAGCGACAACCCCTTCTTGGGTCAATACACCCTAAAATCCCAAGAGATAAGGAAATCAGGGGAAATAGTGATGTAAAGTGGTAAGTATGGTCATGGATAGTACAATGGATCTTCGAGGGAGTTCCTAGTAGCAAACCCATCCCCAAGGAAGACCACTTATTAGGGAATAATTTCAACCACCAAGGTGAAGCAGGGAAAAAGGCATAATGTCCAAGCATATATCATGAAATCTAAAGAAATCTAATATACAATATACTTAAATGCATCAAACATTGAAATCATACTTACCATAATACTGACTTGTACCTCATGGAGCAAGGCCCACTTCCTTCTGGATGCCAACTGGTGTGGTGGATGACATCTGAAAATCTACGACCTTTGTGGTGGTGAGAAGGGTCTCCATCTATGAAAAAGTATATTGTTGGTCATGTAGTCTCTCGACACTCCATATCTGTAACC
>ML803647.1:186265-207596 GCA_009831015.1 Picea engelmannii
CCCATTTACCACAAGTGCACCTTTATGATAAATGTATCCTATCTCCCTTGGTTTGCAACCCAATCTAGGAGAAGTTACGCCCGATGCTGAAACATCAACACTCCCTCTTAGCTAGGGAGGTATCTTTCCATATTATTACACAACTATTGTCTAGAGACACACAGTCTCTGCCAGTGGTACACAACCACCATAGTAGCAAAAGGTTTGTCACACATGGCACTCCCATGTGAACTTCTAGAGGCTACACCCTCTAGAAACACTAGGGTCAACTACCATAGTGTGTGATGTCAAGGGTCAACTCCCTTGACATGTCCTCATGTGCTCTCCACATGGTACGTTGGGCTATAAGCCCAAATGCACTTATCCCTTCTCAAATAAGTGTCCTCACAGATCAACTCAACTCAATTCATAGAGGAGTATGATCTGGAGAATGTTTGTCACACATGGCACTCCCATGTGGACTTCTAGAGCCTACACTCTCTAGAAACACTAGGGTCAACTCCCATAGTGTGTGACATCAAGGGTCAACTCCCTTGACATGTCCTCATGTGCTCTCCACATGGGACGTGTCCTCGTGTTCTCTCCACAAGGGACATTGGGCTAAATCCCAAACACACTTATCCCTTCTCGGACAAGTGTCCCACTTATCCCTTCTCGGATAAGTGTCATCACAGATCAACTCAACTCAGTCATAGAGGAGTATGATCTAGAGAATGACTCAGGAAGCTACAAACATCAACACTCCCTCTCAATGAGGGAGGCATTCTCTGCCACACCAATTCTGTCACAGAAGTACTTGAACTTTGTCCCAGTTTGGTAAGAACATCATCAACCTACTCATCTGTAGGAAGGTACAACACCAGTGCTTCATTCCTCTGCACCATGTCTCAGATGTAATGGTACTTGATCTCAATGTGGTTCGATTTTCCATGAAACACTAGATCCTCTGAGATCTTCACACAACTTTGGCTACCAAAATGAATAATGGTGGAATCCAGTACATGTTCAGATAAATTTGCAAGGATCTTATGAAGCCACTCTATTTCACAGACTGACATACTTAATGCAATGTACTATGCTTCTGTTGTGCTCAAAGCCACATAAGTTTGTTTCCTGCTACACCAGGAAACCATGGAAGATCCCAAAGTGAAGCAAAACCCGAAGGTTCTCTTTCTATCCATTGCACTCCATGCCCAATCAGAGTTAATATATTCTTGCCATATCATACAATATTGGAAGTATATCTCAGACCATGTCCAATTGTGCCTCACTAGTATCTCAACACATGCTTCGCAATAATCTAGTGTGTCTATCTCAACTGACTCATAAATTGGCTAAGTACACTCACTGCATAGAAAATATTTGGTCTGGTGTTAACCAGATACACCAATGACCCAATTAGTTGTTTGTACAAATTTGGATCAATTTCGTTAAAATCAGAAAAATACACACTTAGTTTCTTCAGATTCGTCACCATTGGTGTAGCCACATGCTTCAAGTTCAACATCCCAAACTTCTTCAATATATCAACTATGTACTTCCCTTGACTCAGGAAGATATCATTAGTTCTCTGCCACACCTCTAGTCCCAAGAAGTAGTGCACCATACCAAGGTCCTTCATCTAAAACTTAGAGGCCAATGCATACTTGCATTCAACAATAATGCTCTCTGTACCAGTGAGGAATAAATCATCAACGTAGAGGACCAAAATCAGGGACTTACCATTAACAATATTGTAGTACAAGCTAGGATCGACAACACTTTTGTTGAAGCCCAAAAATCATCAGGTGTCCATCAATCCTTGCATACTAAGCTTGAGGTGGTTGCTTGAGTCCATACAAGGCCATCTTCAATCTGCACACATGAGACTCCTTCTCATGTATCACGAAACCATTTGGTTTCTTGATGTACACTTCTTTCTCAATCTCTCCATTGAGAAAGGTTGTCTTTACATCCATATGATGTACTCTCTAACCCATGGATGTTGCAGGGGAAATAATCATTCAGATAGAAGTTTATCGAGCAACGGGAGAAAATGTCTCCTCATAATTTATTACCTCCACCTGAGAGAATCCTCTAGCAACAAATCTCATTTTGTGCCTCTCTATGCTCCTGTCAATTGTGTGTTTGATCTTGTAGATCCATTTGGAAGTCACTACAGACTTCCCCTCGGGTCTCAGAACAATATCCCACACATCATTCTTCATGATGTATTGATACTCCTCCATCATGGCATCTCTCCATAGTAGATGATTAGTTTCCTCCTCATAACAGGAAGGCTCAAAATGAATGATGTGGCTCATAGTTGCGGCATAGCATGAATATCTTTGAGGTTTCTTGCTCACTCGGAAGGTACCGCAGGGAGCTACATATCCTTCTAACTCCTACAGAGTCTGACAATCCCATGTAGGTCTCTTCCGAACTACTACAATATATTTGGGAACATCAACTGGAGCTACATGATCAACAAGATCAATTGGATCAATTTGATCAATCTCCATGTGAGAGCCTCTAGATCTCTTTAAAGGATACCTCCTCTTCAAAGGTAACATCTCTGCTCACTTCAATCTATCTCTGACCAAGGATGTAGATCTGGTATGCCTTCAAAGACTCATTGTACCCCACAAATGTACCCTTTCTGCCTGAAGGGTCTAACTTGATCCTTTTTTCCTTGGGTACATGAATGTATACTTGGCAACCAAATATCCTGAAGTGTCCCATCTCAGGCTTCACTTCGGTGAAGGCCTCCTCGAGCATCATGTTCCTCAAATTCTTATGAGGACTTATGTTCTGAACATACACTATAGTCATGGATTCCTTTTCCCATAGAAACATAGGTAAATGATGATCATGCTAAGTCATCTTGGACTATACTTGATATATTGAGGTTCCCTCATGAAACCGATCTCTCAGGAAGATGAAAAAAATAAACACTCCCTCTATATCTGGAGGTGACTCCTCCTCTGTCTCTTCTCCCTTTGACACTTAGGGTAGCTCTTCCTCCTTCTCTGTAGGTAACTCAATCTCTGCTCCCTCTAGATGTAGTACCCCCTCCCTGTTGCCATGCCTACTTCCTCAACGTCTCATGGATCGACTCATGTACTGGGACTGCTACACCTTCTCCCTCTGAGTCTCATAATATGTTTTCCTTCTCTACTGTATCTACCATAGTTTTGCTACAATCAGTCTTGACTCACTGTATCCATGATCATTGGAACTGTCTCTGCTATCTGGCATGGTCCCGTCCTGCGAGGTACATTGCTCCTAGAGACTTCTTGTCTCTGAGCATCATGCCTGGCAATGTCTCTCCTTGATATCATGTTGGAAGGTATTTCCCTCCATGTCTTCTTCCTACGACCGTCATTATGACTCCTTCTCAGAGATATTATATGTGACCTTCCCAAAATAATAAACAAGAACAACAAAAAGCATCTCCTAGAGGAGACCAATTTATCTTGTGCACAACTATATACAGTGACCCTCCAAATAATACGTCTTCTACTATGACCAACTCACATCCATCATATACTCAGAAAATTTCAGTAAATTTCAACTTCTTAATCTCTTCCTTAGATCACTTATCCCACGTGCGAGAGACAAAAAATGTGTGTGTCTATTGTTGTGTCTTTCAAGAGTCTTTTTATAGTAATATTAGATTGATCCAAAAAAGACATGTCTCTTTGAAAAATTAAATTAAATTTTCTTTCTTATAAATAGTTGGAGAATACCTCTATAACTAACCAAAGATTAATTTGGCTATAATCCATCCACATAGCATTTGACTTTGTTAAATTGTTCCTCCGTAGTTCATGCGATTCTTTGCATAAATATAGGTAGAAGTAAATATGCATTACATTCCTCATATTTAGGTAATTAGACATTTTTACTAGAAATTACTGCCCACCATAATTTATGGAATTCTTTCTATAATTTAGGTAGGAGTAAAAGAAGTAAATATGTTGTACATAGAGATTGTAACAACCCAATAAATTTAGCACTCCCAACATTTTACTCTACTCATTTTCCTGGGCCCTCCTGTGAAGGAGTCAAGCCCAGTTCCGATCTGATACCATGTTGTTTTTCTTCATATGAGATATAATCGATATATTATTACAATGATGAGTGTTCCATATATAGGGAACATATGGTGACCATCCATGAAAGGATGTGTCCCTTGAATAATCAATAACTATTTATTATTATCATTTACTTATTATATATGATATTTAATAATCAATAATTATATTATTAATTATTATTCTAAGAGAATATCTTCTCGATGTTGTCCAAACATCAACACTTACCTGGGACATAGGCCCCGAAGAATTCATGTGACCTAGACATAAGTTTGGAGAAGAGATCCATCCATTGGTAATGGCATCTTCCTCCAGTCTATGTTGTCAGATAGTACCTTTTCTTATCAGACTTCTTCTTGATGATGTAAGGGCCAAGCCATGATTTATTATCTTTTTGGTCATATTTGGGATTTCACTTTATTTTGTCCCACATGAGCGCAACACTTCCTTCATTAAAATTGATTCAAGGTGTATTCTCAATGTATGGAGGATCTGTGCAGACTGTCTCTTTGATGATTTATTCATGTTTCTCATCTTCTTTCTTCAAAATATGGATAGACCCTGGCTCCTTCCCATGGTATTTTGCAAGTTTCTCTTTGTATTCATTTGTCCATGGAAGATGTGTATCTATGGTATCTTCCTGCATAAAGGGTAGCTCAAATGGATCATACTCAATTATCTGTGGAGGCACATCATAATCGAATTCGCTGACATAATCAGGACCATCAGGATTCATCACATTTCTATAAGCTTTCTCTCTATTGTATAATATCTGGAAGGTGTCATCTCTCATGGAAATGTGTGCATGGGTGAGATCCATGCTAAGGAAAACCCCAAGAGCAATAGACCAACTCCTAGATAAGAGCATCCCCCAAGCATCTAGAACATCGATTACTACTATGTCCATGAGGATGTCGATATGTGGAAAATCAATCAGAAAAACCTCAATGTCCTCACATACCCCGAGAACCTTGACCTTTTTGGAATCAATACCACATACATTTCCATAAGTTCGGGTTGTCTTCAAACCAAGTTGTTTCATCACCCTCAATGATATGACATTTGTCGAGGCCCCAAAGTCAAGCATGCAATTGTTCAAGCAGAGGCCATTCGTGCCTAATGAATGATAGAAAGGAGGATTCTCTTCCCTTGGTCGATCTAGATACATAGTGTTCAAGATGATGGGAGGATATTCCTTCTCGGTTGGCACCTATAAGACTTTCAAAACTTCCCTTTTTACAGAATGGATCTTACACATCTTTGTCACTGGGACCGTCATATTCAATTTTCCAAACATACTTGGAACATCTATATTTAATTGAATATCATATGTAGGAGTTTTCTTGGGAAGCAAATCACGTGTCGGAGGTGGAGGTGGTGGAGTATTAGGCTACGGTGGAGGGGATAAATATTTATTTCTTCTAGTGTCGTTCAGATATTCGCTCCTCAATTTCTTCTTTTGATCATCTATCAACTGATTCAAGGCCCAGAGTCTCCCCTCTCTTTATCCTCTTCTTCTGGCTTCATTGATATGCTCTTGGGTAACTTGTTCCTCTTGGAAAACTAAAATCATATCAATTAAATTCATATCGTCATGAGAATCTTTATCTTGTCGGGGGCATTCATCTTCTCTGTGGGGTTCTTGGCACGGGAGGCACCAAGCTTCTATATCAACTATCCCAACTGGTTTCAAATTATCTGAGGCCTTTACCTCTTGTTGAGGCCTTGGTTTCCAACCTGTGGCATCTCTCTATTGTCTAGAAAATTGAGGTCTGGGAGAATATTGATTTCTTTCCATTGTATTCAAACGACCCATAATATGATTCTGCACCTGGATAAATTGAGTATTCGTCTGGTCTATCTTTTGAGTTAAGAGGGAAATCAGACCAGGAGCATTATTTTTGGAAACCTTAGTCTTTGCTTCTGTTTTGACACGAGGGTAGTGAAAAGGTTCCACCCTTGAATCAAGGAGATTTTCTTCGATATCGACATTGTACTCCTTGGCTTGTGTCGATGATGTGGGGATTTTGTCTTTGAGAATGAATCGAAAAATCAGTTGTAGGACGAAAATCTATTGGAATTTGATTCTACAACCTGTCAAATCTGGTATTGAATTACTTTACTGTTTCATTCTTCTTTTTCTTTATCTGATTAAACTGAGGCCCAAGCATGCCACCATTTGCCTTTGTTGACCATCTATTATTGAATAAGTTGGAAAAATCTATGTAGGATGTGAGATGATTTTCAGGGAGCCCTTTGAACCAATCAAGAGCTTCTTCATTCAATGATGAGGCAAATAACTCCATGGCCACATCTTCATTCTCAATACCTGCATTGTTCATGTCCCAACCCATGACATAAATATGGTCCTCAACAATTATCACATTGTTTCCTGGGAAATTTGGCAACCACTTGTTGACTTCTTTTGGCATTGTATTAGGGTATCCTTGAATGTTGGACATGTTGATAGGTTTTTAGAGGTCCTTTTCCTAAGGGTGAGCCATTGGAGCAAGAGGAAGGGCACTATGGAAGAGGGTTTTAACAATGGGAGACTTTAGAGGAGGCCTTCCTTGGTAAACCTTAGAAGGCTTGAACCTCCCAGGAGGAAAAAATTTGGGAAAGAAAGATTTCTAGAAAGGTGGAGTCGCCAGATGAGGTTCAGGATAAGCTCATCAAGGAAGGTGGAAAGGGAACGTCCCTTGGGTGGAGCCTCCAAGAAAGCTAAGGGAAAGGCTTTGGAATAACTTGTCAAAGTGTTGTTAGGGTTCCGAAGAGGATTCAAAATCCTCTCCGACAATGATGCCAAAATGTTATCGCACAAGTTGTAGGTTGGGAAAATCCCAACCCAACCAACAAATGGTGACATAGGAGGTAACCTACCCACTGTCACCTTAGGCAGGTGTCACTGTCACTTTAGAGGTGAGGTAGTCACCTCAAGGGGGGAATCTCGATGACCCTACAGGAATGAGATGAAAAAGGATGAAGGCAGAGAAGATGTCCCTAGAGGTCAAATATAAATGGTATGAAGGTCTTGGGAAGGAGTCTTATGAAGGTCCAAGGGTTGCCAAGTATGTTGAGTAACCTGCAAATGGTGAAGTACCTGCCCAAGACATAAGAAAAAAAATCATATATTGCAATATAATGAATTGGACATGAACATTAAGCTTTTTGTCCCTAATAGAAGCTGTTAGTAACAATGTATATCAGCAATAAAACATCATCATAAGCTACAAGATTAATTCTAGAAATCAAGTGGAAAGTACAAGAGAAAGACTAGCTAAACACTAGAAAAACTCAAGATAAGAGACCAAGATACTAGCATGAAAAGGCAAGGCTATTGTAAACACTTTTCTGTAGAAAATTATATCAGCCTTATGGATGTAACAATCAATGTGTTACAGTAAGAAAATCAACCACTAAAACTCCTCCATGCTTTGCCAAAAAGTGCGCTAAAGAAAGTAAGACAAGTGTGCAAACTTTGGGCAATTTCCAATGGTTGATTAGATAGTTATTCAAGCAATTAGATTAGGGTTTCTATAGACCTAATGGCTAAAGATGAAAATTTGTAACAATGGAAAGAACTATCCCTTTTATGGGGACACCCTAGTGGCCGTGAAGTGCTCAAGGCACAAGGAAGACAATCCAAGTTGCAAAAAGTAAATATGACAAGAAATTACGTTTCCCAATGCAATATTTTGTTTCTCCAATGTAATATTAGTGCCTTTAGTTATGGGTTAATGGGGTCAAAAATAAATAACTAGGATTACTAAACCCTTGGGGGTGTAAATCCTCTTACTTCCCAAGGTAAGTAACCTAGCTAGGGTTTTAAATTGAGGGGTGTAAATCCTCTTACTTCCCAAGGTAAGTAACCTAGCTAGGGTTTTAAATTGAGGGGTGTAAATCCTCTTACTTCCTCAACAAAACCCTTGCAAAATAACTTTAAAAGCTTGATAAAATGGTGGAAATTAGGATAGGGGTGTATATCCTTATACTCCCTATCCCGCCTTGGCCAAAAAAAACTCAACTTGAATTGTAAATGATAATAACAAAGTAGAAACCATACCATTCAAGAAAAAACTTTTAACATGCCAAAACAAACCTCCACAATAGAAAAAGAATGACCTCGAAGAGATACCACACCATCATCATCATCAACCATAACCATAAAATCATTATCCCATAGCACGAAAGGAAAAATACTACAAGTGTAGTGAAATTTTCAGACCAAGTACTTCTCACAAGAGGGAGAGTTATGTTAAAATGAGATCTTATGATCTCTAATTTATACAAAATGTCACTAAGATAGTTTTTCCACATAATTAAGGGTAAACCATAATACTAGGGGTCAAAAACCCTAATATTTCCCCTTTTACAAAGTAATATTAAAAATATTACTTTAATTTCACTTTTGCACAAAGAAAAACCCTTGTTTATAAGGACATCGCCCCTTTAGGGGATGTTTTGGCACTAGGAGAAGGTCGTTGGTGATGAAGTATTGTAGAAAGGATTCCCAAAGCAACATGTCAAGCATCCAAACAACTTATTTCATGATCAAGGCTCAATCCCCTCAAAACATCCTAGTGCCAATGCATGTCAACCTCACCACCAAACCCTAACCCCTCGAGGTGATGCCATGCCTCGAAAGGTGACGTTTTGCCTCTCCTAGGAAAAATGTTTGGCATGTGGAGGCTAGGTTATGACGTCCAAGTCATCTTCTATGCCTTTAAAGTTTGATCTCTCTCATCTGACATCCGGGCCCTTGACATCCACTTGTGGGCTTCAATCCCCATGGAAGTCC
Organism: Picea engelmannii; assembly: GCA_009831015.1. Lineage (NCBI taxonomy): Eukaryota > Viridiplantae > Streptophyta > Pinopsida > Pinales > Pinaceae > Picea > Picea engelmannii. The sequence continues at coordinate 195,140 of ML803647.1, forward strand.
AAGATAGGCTTGTTCTTCCAAAATTGTCCACCAACTAGGTCCTAGAAAGACAAATAAGCACACCCTCCAAGGATCTAAATTCACAACATCGTGATAAGTGAATCCAATCAATAAATGAGCCACCTAATCATGTGCATCAAATATCACGATGTCAAACAATTAAGTTCTCAAAGACATTATGCAACTTGTTAAGCTTGAATATGGGATGGTTGACGACTCACGAGGTGTCCTATTAGGTAGATCTTTCCCTAGGTCAAGGAGGGTTTCCAAGAGATCCCTCTCTAAGCCACGTAAAGTGGGTAAAGTGGTTAGGGTCAAGACTCAATGGGATAGGGATCATGACATACAAGAGGTCGCAATGTCTCATTCATGGGTGCCTTTGTGGAGGGTGTGTGGTACCTTCGTTTGCAATGCACTTTTTCCAAGCCCATTATTCGTCCATTATTTATTTCATACTTTTAAGGAAAAGTTGAAGGACATTTCCCTGGCATGGTATCCAGATAATGACAGTGTCACCCACAAATACCTAGTTGAAATGAGAAGGTTGGCTTGTGATGAGACCCCATTTCTCTCAGCCATGCAACTAAAAGTCATTACCCTGGCTTGGTGACCAGATGATGGTAATTTCATACCACTAGATATTCATGGACATGATAGGTCGGCTCGTGATGACACCTCCTATCCTCCAACTAACCTTTTAATCATTATTAATCATATTTCTTGTGGGTCCCCCTTTTCTCAAAGATAAGTGTTTCATTTATTTCTTGGCTGATCCCTAGGTGAAGCATCTAGAAGGTTCATACACAGGATTTTATCATTTACCCAACATCAATCCCTTTGGGTCTTCAACCCCTTCTTCCCATAGAATGAGGGACAACCCCTTCTTGGGTCAATACACCCTAAAATCCCAAGAGATAAGGAAATGGGGGGAAATAGTGATGGAAAGTGGTAAGTATGGTAGGGGACGGTATGATGGCTCTTCGATGGAGTTCCTAGTAGCAAAACCATCCCCAAGGAAGACCACTTACTAGGGCACAATGTCAACCACCAAGGTGAAGTAGGGAAAAATGCATAACGTCCAAGCATATATCATGAAATCTAAAGAAATCTAAGATACGACATACTTAAATGCCTCAAATATTGAAATGATGCTTACCATAATACTGACTTGTACCTCATGGAGAAAGGTCCATTGCCTTTCGGAAGCCAACTGGTGTGGTGGATGCCATCTACAAATCTATGACCTATGTGGTGGTGAGAAGGGTCTCCATCTGTGCAAAAGAATATTGTTGGTCATGAAGTATCTCAACACTCCATATTTGCAACCTGAGGACCTCAAGACATAATCTCCGTAGTTATCTACAAAATGGGGATAACAACTACATGTACAAAATTATCTCCAAGTTCATAGATCAAAGGATGCAAGGCATTCTCTTTAGGAAGATATTGTCAAAACAATTTGGTTTCTTGGGAGGGTGACAAATTCATGAGCCCGTGGGAGTAGCACAAGGATGGATTCAATCAATAAAGATCATCAACCTAAAATAATTAACTATAATAGTGGATCTCTCCAAAGAATTCAATCGGGTGATTTGATTATACATCAAACTAATTCTTATTCATTTGGGTTTTTTTCATGTTTTTGTCACATGGGTAATGAACTGTGTCAACTCGGTCTCATCCACAAACCTCCTTAATGGTGTCACCTTTCCATTCTTTAAACTTGAAATGGGGATCACACAAGGATGTCCTTTATCCCCCCTGTGTTTTCTCTTAGCTGCAGAAGGACTTAGTAGATCTCTAAAATCAACCTCAGGGAACATAATTCTAAAAGGTATTAGCATGGGCACCTCTTGTAATGTCACTCATCCTCTATTTATTGACGACATACTAATATTCTACGAAGGTTCTAGAAGAATGGTTGAGAAACTTCATGATATCATCAATCTATTATGTGAGGCCACTAGTATGAAGATAAACATTATTAAATCATCGATCCTTTTCTAGGGATTCTTAGAGACAAAAAAATATCAAATCTCACTTGTATTTCCTTACCAGTTAGGGGATTTAGATGTTGGATTTAAATACCTTGGTTTTCATCTAAAAGTAAATCTTGATAATAAGAAAAAGGTGACTGGCAGTGGTTAATAGCTAAGGTGAAGAAAAAACTTAATACTTGGTACAACCATTGGGATTTCCAAAGGTGGCAGACTAATACTAGTTAAAGCGATCCTTGGATCCAGTCATGTCTATTGGATGTCCTTTGCTTAGATTTTAAAAGGTGTACTGGAAAAAATTAAACAATTATGCTTTAGTTTTATTTGGTCTTGAGGGGTTGGGAATAAATGGATGGTGTTAGCTTCCTCGAAAAATCTTGCAACCCTAAAAACTCAAGGTGGATAGGGCCTCAATAACATCTTTCTATTCTCAAAGGATTTAGTAGCAAAGAATGTGTGGATACATGTACAAGGATTTGAGCTTTGGGCTCAGGTTAAAAAACAAAAATACATCTCTCTAGACTTAATAATAGAGGATTGGATTAGGAAAGTAATATAAAAAATATCATAATGCTTCAATCACTTGGAAAGCAATAGTCTCATCATTCCCTTTGATTGGTAACTAGTTGGTACGGTTAATACAGAAAGGGGATAAAATACAAATAGGCATAGACCCTTGGATAGGATGCAAGGAATCCTACAAGCTTCCAACATATCCAATTCTTGGTCTAAAAAACTAAGGATACCACTCTTTGAGACAAATTGAAAGAGTAAATAAAGGCACGGGTGGGAAACACCACTGGTTATCTTGGAGAGAGATTGGCCTTAGGGAAGAGGATGTAGACACTTGGGATAACAACATTCGAAATCTGAGAATTTGTTTTGTGAGATTAAAGTATGAGGAGGATCAACTTATATGGTCTCTGAACCCCACCAACAATTATGAACCAAGTATAGGGTTTAAAAATTTAGCATTGGAAGGAAATGATACACCATAGACCTAGTGGTGGAAATAACTTTGGAAATTCAAATGTCTAACCAAAGAAAAATTATTTATGTGCCTCTTATTCAATAATAAAGCTCTAACATGGGATATACTGCATAAAATAAATTATGAGGGACTAGGAAGGTGTTTTGTTTACATGATAGACTTTGAATCCAACTCTCATCTTATTATGTCAAGGTCTGGGTAGAATTAAAAAGATCAATGATTTTAACAGATTCTTGGAGAGGAAATACCATTGAGGAAGCTCTCAAAAATTGGTGTTTGGACAAAGAAACCATGAGGCACAAAGCTCTTCCCATATCTATAGTCTGGGTAGTATGGTTAGCTAGGAACTCCAAAATATTTGAGGAAAATGCCACCTTACCTTGGCAATGTGTCATACAAAGTATAAATATCATCTGTGTTTTTTGTCAACATAAGGATGTTAAAATTACATAACACATTTCCCAAGAATTAATAAACAAGGAAAATTCCATGGGATTTTTTTGATGGGGCCTCCCAAGGAATCCCCATAATGGGCCTCAACATTTCCTATCTAGAAGGTCCATCATAGACACATTTTGACCATGATATACCTAATAATTGCTTTAATTTGACCATGTTTAATATTAGTTATGGGTATTTTTGTATGTTGCTAAAATGAATGTTTTTTGTGATGGAATTTTATGAGTAATGGTACCTTTTTTTATTATCTAATATCTATGGTAAAGTACATGTCTAGCACTAATAAAGCATGTCGAACTCCCCTTAAGAAGAGGAAGGTTCCAAGAATCAAGGGGGGCTTGTCCCCCACTTACCTCCATAAAGTTGCTAGCATATTGATGACCACTCCTTGCATACTGAAGCTCAAAAATATGAAGATATTGAAGAAGGATGTGTTTCCCCCCTATTTCCTCCTTGATCCAAGGGTAGTGGTCAAGTTCCAAAGTGTATAAATATTCCTCTAGTGTAGAGAGCAAGGGCAGGAGGATCATATATCTGAATATTGTATTATTTTTTTCCAAATAATCTTTTGTTGAGACTTGGAGCTCTACTCTTGATGTACAACTGATTTTGATCAATAAAGATACTTTTGTTCCTATATTATTAGATATTTAAAGGTTCCTCATGCTACTTGAGTAGGGCCTACTCAAGAGGGCTTAAGGACCCTGTAGTATTTTCTTTCTTTTTCTTTCATGTTAGTGTGTTACAATTTAATTTCTTGATTTCTCTTAAAATATTAGATGCTCATGCACAATAATCTCTAACTTTTGTTTAGACTATTAACAAACTGTAATTTCCAGTAGGTTTTCCTATAGAGTGGTTGGAATCCGATTGGGATGCTCAAGGGAATCTTTCAAAGGCTAATAACCTTACTCACATCTCATTACATTTTAGTTTAGCTTTTTCTACGCTTTGGAAAGTTTTTACAAGCTATTTAGGACTCTTTTCACCATCTTGTAGGAGTGTTACAGTGCTTGTAGAAATGTCATAGCTCCTGTAGAAACTTCATGTAGGACAATTTTAGCTCAAGTTTCTTGAATTTCTTACTCATATTTTCATGAAGTTAGCATTAGTTAATAAGATAACAACACGGCTTGATATGGGTTCAATGGTTGGGTGTAAATAGGTCCATTTATTCCATGCAATAGTTCATCTTTTCCATGCAATTTCCTTTCATGCAACAAAATTAGTATCTCTTATTTACAATCAATTCATTTCTTCTTACAACTAAGTGTGTTTGCTTTCATGCAATTAGACTAGAGTTATTTCCTGCATAAATATTAGTTTCTCTTTCATTTGGTGTGCTTCCATTCATACAAGTAGCTTAAGTTTTTATGTAATTCATATTCCCTACACAAGTTATAATCAAATTTCATGCATTAATCCCTTGACCAGTTTTGGACCTAGGCTATTTCCAGTGAAGTCTACATATACTTTTCACAACACCTCTAAAGTTTGTATGAGCCCCAAGTTGACAACTAAAGTAACAAGCTAACGAGGAAGTAGAATTATTCTTGTTATTCCAAGGCCCACCCCCCCAGAGAAGGAGCTAGGGGAATCCTACATCTCTCCTCTAGTCACAATATCTCTTTCACAACCATAATAGGCAATGAAACAAAAAAAAATGTGAATTAATGGCACTAAAGATGATTCTAATGCTAGCCATAGAAAATTGTGTTTGTCATCTTCAAACCTTTCGAGGTTCTCTTCTAGTTATTCAATAGATGAAAGGAGAATTAAAGTTGCATAATTTCACTTTGCAACCTTTATTTATTGACATTCTAAACATGAAATAACATTTCTCTCATATCACCTTTGCACATGTTTATAGTGATAGGAACAAGGAAGTTGATTGGTTATCCAAAGAAGGAATTGATTTGGAAAGAGGAATATGGAAGATTACCAAAAGTTTCAAGCTCACACCTCAACCTATCTTCATGATCTTTGGTTTCAATATGTTGTCTTACTAAAAAATACTTGGACCTGTGTTTTCTTACAAGAGGACCGATTGAATCTCTTTATGTTCACAACAGACTACATATATTGAAAAGTTGCAAAATTTGTATAGGATGGTTTATTTTATAGAAACATTGAAAAAAAATTATTTTATTTTTTTATGGAAAAGGGGAAGAATAATATATATGTATTAACATACTCAGAAATATATAAACATGTGATTGTTTTCAAGTCTTAAAACTACAAGCCTTAGAAGGCCCTCTAGAATGCTCTGCAAATTTATCTATGTAATTTTGTTTTTAAATAAAATTGCTTGAATTTTTTCCTTGGAAAAAAAAAAGACCAAGTGTCATAATTTGGGTTTATGAATTAAATGAAATGAAACTAAGATGCAATTGCAAAATAAAATGAGTCCAACAACTAATCTAATCCTATCTAGAAGGATTTTAAGAACCAATTAACATGAAACAAAGGGAGAATAGTCTACCAACTATAGCTTGCACAAACCCTAGGGAAGTTATGAGAAATCGAGGATAGCCTACAGGTCATCGAGAGATACTTGATTCACATTAATTTGTTAGTAGTTCATAAGTTACATAAACATAGACATTATGAGCATGAGCATAATCTACAGATTGTAATGTCCACCCCTACAAGCTTTAAGAAAACTATGAATGGAAATATTTTTCTACAACCATTCACAACTTGCAAGGGTATAAGAACACAAGCTAATAATGTCTCTATTCAACATAGGAAGTTAACTTACAATGCCAAAAGACAACATTTTGCAAGAGTGCAAAGGTTCACTTTATAAGTCTTACCAATGGCTCTTGGCATTCATAGACCTTAATCTTATCATGTATAATGGTCATCCTATTCTACTTGGCTTTCCATCCTTACATGATCTTTTCTTCATCGTCAAATAGATGATGAGGATACTCTTTTAATAAAAATATTCAAAATTACAATTATCCTCAATTCATGTGCACTTACAACCAATAGTTTGTCATCTTGTGCTTAAAAACCAAACTATGGCCTTATGCTTTAGAAAATAGTGTAAACTAGTTTGCCTTATACATTATTTTAGTGACTTGCAAGTTGTAAGACTCTTCTTCTTTATCCTTGGGACTTGTTCATTCTTGAAAACCATATTCTTCCCATTCTCTTTTGCTTGGTCTTCTTTGATGATTTTTTTTGTTCTTTACCCTTGTTTCTAATTTGTATAACCTTTTCTTAGATGTTCTCTTTGCAACTTGCATATGTGCAGTCCTCAACCATGCTTCAATTTTCCCTTTTTGTTTCCTTCAGTTAGGCTTGATATCCTCATATAAGTGGTAGAAAACCTCAATAAGAGGAATTGATGCAAGGGATTTGAGGCTTGCTAGATCAAGGGATTTTTTTATCTAGTGGTGTTGTATTTCCCTATTGCCATAATTATGCAAAATGACACAAGAAAATTTAATTAGATAATCCTTGTGGATGATATGCAACCTATAAGATGATAAGTTCCTTGTGTCATCAACAACATAAGTTTTCACAAAATGTGCATAAACTTTAATATTGGAAAATGGGTGATACAAGTTTTGATCCAAATGATTTAAAACATGCAATTTGTGTGAGCAATTGAACTAGCAACAAGTTTTTGTCAATCAATCTCTTTATAACAAACATAAATAATAATGGCTCTTGCAATGGTTTTCACACAATGAGGATTCTTCCATGATCTTTCACTAAACCTTTCTAAAAACTCCACACATAAAATGCAAGTGTTAAATCCATCAACTCAATTAGCATTCAAAGAAAAACTTATAAAGATTTCTAAATCAAATAGAAGATTTCTTCAAGGCAATGCCACCACGATGAACTCAAGATTTAAAATTGGAAACGTATGAGAAATTGATCCATCACCATCTTGGCAAAACCATTAAACTAACTTCGAGAATCTTATGGAAGATAACAACAAGGACAAAATAATAAGGTGTGTGCCATTCCACTTGATTCTCTTGTTGCTCCATCCTCCACCTTACTATTTCACAAGTAACAAACTTATGATGCCTCCCCTCCAAGACTCTCACAAAAGTATACATCATAGAGTATTAGACCAAACAATCATGTGAAGTTTCGGTGAAACTTGCATAGAGAACCTACCTAGAGAAATTCACACAAATCTTGCAAAAGAAACAAAGAGAGAGTGACAAGAATGAGAGAAAAAATTTATTGAATTGTATTAACTGAATGGTAGAATAAATACTACACATGATATACTCTATGTGGCTAAGAATGATGTGCCATAGTAGTGATCTAGAGATATGGACACTCATTGATAAAAACCGAAGTTATCTGCCACCTAGTCCTAGTTAACTATTCCATGCAATAAATAATTAACTAAGTCGCACGTGTGGAGGTGAGAGAAACACATGCATGCACATGATATGCACCCTCCTGGTGAGAAAAACGAGGTGAAAATGAAAATTTTGGTGATAAAACTAAGGTTTCCATGCATGAGTAGCCTCCACTAGTCTAACTGAGTCAAAATTGAAGAGGGAAGGCACCCTGTTTTGTAGGGAATATTCTTAGAAGGGAATATTCTCATATATGGATAGTGCCCTCAACATTAGAATAGCAAACTTAGGAAAAATAATTACTAGGTGAGTGTAATATCTCCAACACCCCCCCTGAACTCTACTAAGGTGTAAATGAAGAATGGGTCTCGATAACAAGACTATGTTAGGTACCCATTTTACAATTCATCTAAAGGATGAACACTGAAAAAATGAGGAAAGAGGAAAAACCTCAGGGGAACCCCCCCCTGCAATGACAATGCATCAAAAATGAAGAAGGGAAGAAAGACAATTGTTAAGCAATTATGTTATTCACTCCAAGATGGTCACACAAAATGTGGAACTTCTACTTAGTGAAAGTCTTGGAGAAGATGTTAGTAGTTTGTTCAAATGTAGGACAATATTGCAAATTAATGATCCTATCATGGACTAGCTCTATGATATAATGCATATGGATCACAACGTGTTTTGTTTGATTTCGTTGTATTGGATCTCTACAAAAATTGAGCGTGCTCTGGTTGTCACACCAGATTCTATTTAGACAATGGAATTGGATATCGAGCTCAGCGAGGAAGTTTTGAAGCCAAATTTCCTGAATAGTGATGTTGATCATTCCTTTGTACTCAACCTTTGTTGATGATAAAGAAATCGTTGACTACCTTTTACTCAACCAACAGATGGGATCAAAAACCAAAATAAGCATGCACCCAAAGGTGGACTTGAAATATGTACTATTGTTAGCCCAATCATAATATATGAACCCCATGAGATCCAATGCACAACCTATTGCATAGTGAATCCTATAACTAGGGGTACCATGAACATATCCGAGATTGCACTTGGCAACCTTCTAGTGTAGCTCATGCAGCTCCTGCATGTACATGGAAATTCCCCCTACTGCATATGAGAGATCAGGTCGGGTGTGGGTGAGATACAAAAGGCTCCCCAGAAGTTTTCAATTCAAGGTGTTGTCCATCAATGGTGTACCACCGCCATCCTCAAGATGTGCCCCAGAAAAGAAGGGTGTGGCTGCAGACTTGTAGTTTTTCATATGGAATCTAACCAAGAGATCCCTGACATACTTATTCTGAGACAAATTGATGTCTAAAGAATCGTGATTGATCTTGAGACCAAGGAAAAAATGAAGTGGCTCAATGTTTATCATAGAGAACCTGTCATGCAAAATGTCTTTGACTGCAACAACTGTTGAGGTTAAACTACTTGTGATCAAGAGGTCATCTACATATAGAACTAATATCAACAAAGAGTCGGTAGTCCTCAACATATAGACATTAGGATCTGATTTACATCTGACAAAATTCTGAGAAATAAAATAAGAATCCATCTTCACATACCATGCTCTAAGCGCTTGCTTGAGGCCATATAGTGACTTTTTCAGTCGACATACTAGAGATGAGTTCTGTAATAACCCCTGAGGTCAGTCCATGTAAATATCCTCTGAGATTTCCTTGTAAAGAAGGAATTATTCACATCCATTTAGTGAAATTCCTACATTCTAATTGCTGCAATGATGAGGGCCAATTGGATGGAGTCTATCTTTGCTACTAGAGCAAAGGTCTCATCATAGTCAATCCCATGAATTTGTTGAAATCCTTTGGAAACCAATCTTTCCTTATACTTGCTCACTTTTCCTATGCTTCCCTCTTGGTCTTGTAGACCCATGTTTATCTGACAAGCTTCATGTCTGAAGGAAGCAGAACTAGATACCAATTCTAGTTCTCGAGGAGAGAGTTGTACTCCTCGTGCATAGCGTCTTCCCATAAGGGATTCCATGCAACCTCTGCATAGGTCTATGAGAATGAAGCTACAAACATATAGAAATGTGTGGGAATCATTGGTTCGGTAATTGTTAGTGCATAAGGAGGCTCCTCAAACTTGGATCTCATCCTCCTATGATTCACTGGATCCCCCACAAGATCACCTATTTCCTGTACGATGGACCCCACTTGGGCATATATTGTGGCTCATTGTTTGCAAGCTCATCATATTTTGAATCTGATCTGAAACTTAGATCTAAGGTATGATCTGAATGGGTGGATTCATAATCTCATATGTCTGGTACAAGAAAAAGTATAAAAGTCTTTCGATATGGCTCATGTGGTGCATGCATAAGAATTTCCTCAAACTAAACACTACACTCAAGATGAACTTGTTTGTTGAGGGATCAATCAACCTGTAACCCTTCACACCTTCGGTATATCCAACTAATATGCATGGTGTGCTTTGAGGATATAATTCCTTCCTCTTTTCGAAGGATGTGCATGCCCATGCGCGTGATCCAAAGATTCATAAGTGCATGACTTCTGGTTTGATGTCACTCCAGGACTCTAAAGGTGTCTTTCCATTAATAGATCTGCGAGGAGATATTTTTTTATGTAGTTAGCATAGTTAAGTGCTTCGACCCAAAGCTTGGAGGGTAAGGACTTTTCATGCAACATGCAATTAGCCATCTCTTTGAGAGATCGGTTCTTCCTCTTAGCTACCCCATTATGTTACAGAGTGTAAGGAACTATGTGTTGTAGTTGTATGGTTGCTTCATCATGGAGATGTTGTGCATCCATGTTTACATACTCCCCCCCCATTATCTTTGTGAAGGGTTTTTATCTTCTTCATGGAATGTGTCTCTGCATGTGCGTTGAAGTCTTTGAGATGCTCAAAAACTTTGGAATTCTACCTGAGAATTTATACCCAAGTGTTCCATGAGTAATCATTAATAAATGTGAGCACATACCTCACCTTGTCGATGTAAGGATGAGGAAAAGGACCCATGAGATCACTGTGGACAAGCTCCAAGGGAGATGAGGCCCTCTAAACCTTCCCTTTCTCAAACTTCTCTTGAGGATGTTTTCCAAGAATGCATCCTTGACAAACTCACTCAAAAAAGTGTATGTCGGGAAAACCTTTGAGTTGTTGCATGTACTTAAAATTTAGATGACCAAATCTCTCATGCCAGAGTCTACTATCATCATCAACATGAGTCAGTAGCAATGCATAATCAAATTTAGCAATAAACTTTGAAAATGTATACAACCAATACTGGTGATTTACCTCACCAATAACAATCTTGGAGTTTTCATGCATGTCATATATGGTCATGGAATCTGGTGTGAATTCCACCCTTTTTCCTGTGCCTGAATGTGTTATATGATAGACATAGAGTAGATTCATGGATAATTTCAGAACATGCAAGAATTTCTCAAAAATTCGATGTTGGAGCTCTACTCTCCCTTGTCTAGTGACCTCCACTAGAGTATCATCATCCATGAGGATGGGAGGACTCGTGCATGCAATTAAAGAAGACACACCATCTTGTGTGGCTGCCATGTGATGGGATGCTCCTGAATATAGGATCCATGCATTAGGAGAAGAATGAATATCAATCAAAGCATGATAATTACCTTATTTTATGGCGCTCGGTCACCCGACTTCTTCTTGGCATTCTCAGGAATGCAATCCCCAAGATTGTTCTGCTTAAGTGTTTACATCATGAGGTCTATTGTCTTCTTCATGCATGATTATTCTGTATGGTAGTCATGATTGTAGTAATCACATTTTGTCTTCCCTTTCTTTCCATTTCCACCTTTGGAGCCCGAGGGTTCATTGAGGGGTTTGGAATTGCATTCCTTCCTTTGCTTAGAACGTGCCTTTCCATTTCCTTTATGTTTGGACTTCAGATTGGATGTGTTGTTTCTCTCATGTACAACAAGTGCATGTGCCTTGGGGATCTTGATTACTCCCATCTAGATGAGATTATCTTTCTCATGCTTGAGGGACTCAATGAATTGATCCAGTGATGGCATTGTATAGGTTACTCCCGATGTGAACCTCACTATATGGAATGTCGAGACAAAGACTGCATACTTTGGACCAAGTTTTGACAAAATGGCAAGGATCATCTATTTTTATTGCGTATATTTTTCAACACCACATCCCTTTAGCTGAAGAAGAAGGGATTTGAACTTCACGAAGAAGTCCTGGATATTATCAAAGCTTCTCAGATCCAATGAATTGAACTCTACCTCGAGCATCTGGCTTCTCATCTTATCTTGTTTTCCAAAGAGACCTTCTAGTTTGGTCCAAATCTCATTTGGAGTAGTACAAGATTCAATATGAAACAATATCTCGGGGGACATTGACATGCAAATAAGACCATAGGCCTCATCCATGTGGTTGAGATATCTAAATTTCTCAATTGTTGATGTCAGTTCAACTTCTGTAGCCATTGTTATTCGCTACAAGCCTCTATTTCTAAGTTGATGTACAATATTTAGCTTCTACTCAAAATAATTGTGTGGTGTGAGAAGAATTGATGGCATGAATTCCACTCTTTCTGATTGTGTCTATCTTCTAAACCTGGAAATAAGTGCATGTGCGCCTTGCTCCTAGCAACATGTGGGCTTTGATACCATGTGAATTTTTTTGGTGAAACCTAC
>ML803647.1:209212-219512 GCA_009831015.1 Picea engelmannii
GGTTGGGTGAAAATCGCTCGCTTATCTAGTTGTTGGTTTGCAATTTAGAACATATAAGTCTATTTATGCCTATGCATTTGGGTTTCAAACTCATTTGGAAATTAGAAATGTATTTTCTCAGTGTTATAAAAGTATTTGTATTAAGAAAATATGAAGAAATGATGGGTGTTAAATTCTGTCAAAGTATGTCTCTGGATTCGAATAGATTTTGCAAATTACTATCTTACAGTCAATGAGATAAGTTTGGGCAATCTGTTTTAGTGGAGTGAAATATATTATAGTTAAATTCATAGACGAAATGTTATCTTTACTTTTGAAACTGTGAAAATTATTTTCTCCTACCTCTTATCATTCAATAGTTTAAATTACAATTTATGTGCCCTTCTTCGTAAAGGTAAATTCGTGTTAATCAGTCTTGAAATTGTCTGAATTTAGCTGGAAATTCATTGCAGTAAAGACATTCGATTTCATATTGATATGGTTGATGCAATTAATAACCCAATAAACTACTCTATTATGCTAATGTTTCTCGTGTTTGGAAACCTCTTTGAGGGTTTGTTGGCTGAATTTTATGCAGTGTTATGGTAATGCCCTAGAATCACTTTTCCCTCGTCATATTTTCACCATATGACCCACTATAATTGATGCATGATGAGAAACATGTAATCTGGCTCATGCATATGATGACATGTATGGTTTAAAAGATAACATTTTGGCCTGACATGGCTTACTTGTTGTGCATTACTTATAATGTTGTCATTATGATTAACATTAAAAGAGAGAGAGTCCTTTGACAAGTGATCTCACTTTTCAATGTAATTTGGCTACCTCAAACAATAGCTTGAAACTTGAGCCAAGGCTTATACAATGATCATGAACTTTAGAGTAGATAGTTTGAGGAGCTACTAAGTCCACAACGTTTAAGTATTGTAGAACTCAATCTCGAGTACAACGCTTATTGACCTGTATATCAACAAAGCTTCCTTGACCTATCACATGTACATAGCATGAAGCTTCCTTTATGCCATATTATGCTTGTCATTGCATATTGCCTTTTATGCTATCAAAATCATCTTCAAAAATAGGGATCTAAACAAGGACTAGTTCAGAATGTTGTTGAAGATTCTTTCACTCAAGTGCATTGTGAAGAAGTCCAGTTTGAGTTTGCAACGGTGCTACTTTGGCTTGTGTAACATGAAAGCATGTTATAATGGACTACATAGTTTTTTATCAGTGGTGACTATATTGTCCATAAAAGAGAGGGTTGGAGTGTTCAATAACTCTAACAACTCCTCAACTCGGGCCATTTTAAAGACAAAATTAGACATCGGGTGATATGCAACCGAGGTGACATTGATACCAAATTTGATTTGGTTCTAGGCCACTTACAAAGGTCAGATTTACAATTGTGGATCTATTGAACTTGATTGCATCAAAGGTGGAAAAAGGTACTTATGAAGACTTGAATCCAAATTGAATATTAACTCAGTGGATGTGTTGGACTCATAATCCAATACTCAATGCATTTAATGGGCATAATTGCAGAAATAAAACATGCATAAGAAAACATGAGACAAGAGATCATTGAGTTGTTAACGAAGTTCACCAAAACCTTCTAGTTACATCTCCAGATCCACTTGGAATACAAATCACTTGATTATCCTTCCTTTGAAAGGGATGAAATCTTCTCACAAAATGTGGCACATGCTCCTTACAAGGATGAAACCTAGAGCAACCTTAAGGCTCTCACATAAGTGACATTTCTTCAGACACCAAAAGGACTTCATTCTACCCATGGAGGGGAATCAACTTTCCCAGTGAAGGGGATTACAAACCACAAGCATGATTGCTTGATTCTGTCCTCAAGAGATCTCAAAAGAGCCCCCAAAATAGCCTCCTAAATCTCTCCCAATAAGGAGTTTAAATAGTTTCCTTAGTCTCCATAATCCAAGGAGACAAGATCCAAAAATTTAGGATCTAATAACCACTCAAGGACAAAAATAAGAAAGTGTCTCAACCAACTCATGAGACCCTTAACTTCCTCCTTGAGACTAGGAAATTACTTGTAATAAAGTGAGGAAGAGTCCAAACCAACTGATGAGACCCTTAACTTCCTCCTTAAAACTAGGAAACTAATTTCCCATTAAAATTAGGAAACTAATTTGTGAGTTGGATTCTCACATAAAACTAATTTCCCATTAAAATTAAGAAACTAATTTGTGAGTTGGATTCTCACATAAAACTAATTTCCCATTTTTACAATTAAATGAATAATACATGATATTCTCAAGCATTAATCATTTTTTCAATTTGCATGACTAATACATGAGTTTCTCATACTCATTTCAAGTATTAATCATTTTTTTACAATTTAAATAAATCATTCATGAGCATTAATTATTCTTTGCCACATATCATTGATTAACATTTTAATGATCTTCTTCATGGTATGCAAAGTAATAGTTCCATGTGTGGAGATCCTCCTAGATCACCATGGTTTCTTGCAGCTCCACCCAGACTTTACAATGCAAACTCAACTATCCAGACTCAACAAATGAGGGTGTCAGCTTCTACCGAAAATGCACCTGCTTACAATGTAATTAAACTTAATTTCACAAGTAAACTTACAATGTTATTTGCAAGTTACATTGATTTTGGTGAATGTGTTGTCAATGCGCTTTGATTTTGTTGGTTTCAACACCGAGTAGGAAAGTCTTGTTTTATTTGAAATCTTGACAGTTTCTAGGTATCGGTTGAAAAAATAGTCTACATGTAGAGAGAAAATATCCTTGTACAATTTCTTTGCCTTATACAAGTCAATGAATGAATGAAATATAACAAGAATGTTCATGCTCAATACTAATATCATAATGAACTATTAAAGCAAACAATATCAATAATATTGTGTACACACGAGCTAAATGTGTGGCAGAGACTACAGATGACACTATCCCATAGTTGGGTATGAAGAAAAGATGAATATGGTAGGCGTTGGTAGTGGGTTTTTGCATTGGTGACATTTTTATTTTTTTTGTTGGTGAAGGAGGAGGTGATTCCAACAATAATGTAGATGGTCACTCGTCGAGACTTCTATGGCAACCAAAATGTAGTCCGTGAGATTTTGTCTACCCGAAAGGGTTCTTCGTTGAATAATTTGCAAAGAGTCTTGAGAAAGGAGTCGCTAACAACAATGACGAGAATAAGTTAGGTTAGCAATATTGATGGGTAGAGATGAGGATTATATGGTAGGCAGATGACAAACTTACTCAAAGGTGTAGATGAGAGCACAAAATAATCATAGACTTGCAGGTTGATAGATTTGTTCCAAGGTTTGCAGATGAGCCAAGTAGACAATTTTTCACGGGAATTAAAAAATGCCCAAGAGAATAAATGAAGAAAGACATTTCTAGATGAGGGTGTGAGCTGGAACAGATAAGCAAACAATCATTCACTCAAAGAATAACAGATATATTAGGTAAGAAAACCCTAGACTTATGCAGAGGAAATACCCTCACTCCTATGCAGAGATGAAGGCTCACATGGAAGATTAAGGTAGAGATTAATATAGATTGGTAGGCTAGATGATAGAGGACCATGAGAATAAATGAGGGTAAACCTTTCTGGTAAGTTATCTCAACTATGGACAACTACCATAGATTGAATCATGCCCTAAGGACTACGGAGCTTTGATACCACTATTGGACAGATGAAATAAGATAAATTTGAAGTGATTTCATTAATGGTATGATACACTTATAAATACATGATTATGACCCTTTGATTCATCTTTTGATGGTCTCTTGGTCTCCGTATGATCATTACAATAACTTGACTCTTCATATTCTGTCAAGTTTGTAACCCTAACGGATTATGTTTCCAACAATTACATATACATGTATATGCACAGTGAATAGAAGTAGGGAACTTAAATTGGTTCTCATTTATGCCTGGGAGAAACCTAGCTCATTTTGCTAATGGGGGCTTGATTAATATATATTTTGAGCATGGATAGTAAACCAATATGGTTTTTTTGCAAATACTTCTGATAAACAATTTTGATTAACCCTTATTAGCCTCAAGGAAAAGTGAAACTAGAATATTGAATTGTGGTTCTCACTGATTTACAAGATTGTTCAACTAGTTGTGAAATAAGCTAGCATCTTATCTTGCCATGATAATTGATTTCTCTAGGTGGTTTTGGTTCCACATGATTTAGCTCACAAGTTCAAAGCATGCTAGTTCTAGGTGATATATTATATTGAAGACAATATGTAAGTCATATGCATGGATCATGGGATGCATTTTGCAACCATTTTAAAACTTTTACTAAACATAAGTAATTGTAAACTAAAAATTGTATTTTTAGTTATATTACATAAATGGGTAGTTTACAATGTTTCCCAAAAAACCCCAACATCTTGTGAATTTAATTTTTAAAGGACAACACATCTCTATGGATTTCGAGCACACCACATCACTTCAAAGATGAAAACAATGCTTTCTTACTCATTGGGATGTCTTTATACAAGATCAAACCTACAAATCAATCTAGAGTAGAGGAGGAGTAGCTAGATGATGAAGAAGGAGGTCATTGGGATGAAAGAAATAAAAAATAAGAGAAAGAGGGTAGTGTACAACCTTTAAGAGTCCCAATGCTTCAAATTCCAAGAAAAATGGGAGTTACACTTCATAAACAACCAAAACAAAAATGCCAATACTTGAATTCATGTGTCAAAGGGCGAATTTCTTGGTTAAGATGTCAAAAATAATGTCAAGTAAGCGATTTACCTTTTGGGGGAAAATAGCAAGGTTTAGAGCTTAATAATGTCATTTACTAAGTTTGAACAACAAACAACTTGATGAAGTGAGGGATTTGCCTTTGGAGGTAAATACTAACTGCATATTGTAGGAAGGTAACATCGGTGGGTTCATAGGCTAGTTGTCCTCACAACCTAGCAATTTGGATTTTCTTGAGCCAATCAGTTGAAAATAGGAAGATTTCAACACTTTCCCTGAGCACAAAATGACAACTTTTACCCACCTTAGACATCAAGATCCAATGACTGATTTTGAAGGCTTACTAGCATCCCATCTTGATGATTTATCCTTCATGAGGCAATCATTTGGTTGGGTAGCGAACAAGTTCCCCAACTTCGTCATTTCACTCCCTCTTGGAGAAAATGTTGACTAGAGTGAAGGAAAACTTCATGAAGGACCTGCAAACTAATTACTCAATTCCTCACAATAGATTGCAATCCTCAATAACTAAATCACTAATATTTCAAAGGTTGTTTGGCCATCGTGAGGCTTCTCTAGCTTGTTAATGGTCACATAAAGTCATCAGAGCCCTGACACCTTCATATATTTCCACACAATAAAGTGAGGTATGAAACCTTGTTGTTGAATCCTTACACCCACCACAACACCTCCTATGCAAGCTCAGGATCAAAATCAAATTCAAAGAAGTCCTGATGAATAATTAAAAATGAATTAAAATGAGCACCGACAAGATCCCTTAGTTTCTCAACTTAATAAGACCATAACTCCTTTGTTTGATCTCAAATCATTAAACCATAACTCCTTTGTTTGATATCATATTATTAAACCATATATTGTAGAGTGTAGATGACATGAATAGATTTTCAATGAGTGGTTGGAAGCCTTATTCCACCTTCATATTGATGCAAAACTTGCCTTACTGATGGAAAACATTTAATATGCATTTTTGTAATCACGGGTCTCATATTGTGCAGTGTTCATTCCTATTATATGGTATTTAATTTGGGTAATTGATGTTACTAAGATCCTCACATGAGAAGCTGATTTTAAATCGTGAAGGTGGCCTCTGGGCACTAAAAGAATCCATGAGGAAAACATGGTAAAACTCGTCGCTTTTCTCCAAATCTCGATTGAGATATTTTCAATGATAGGGAATGAGTATGATAAGCTTAAACAAGGTTGGAAACTTCACTCATGGGTGTGATCTCAACCATTTTTTTCATTTTTTCTTTTTGTTTTACATGTCATTCTTGTCATGTTTGTTATTATTTTTTTGATAACAATACCATGAATCTCATGAGGCAAATTTATGGGCTATCTAGTTATCATATTTCTTCAGTAGAAACAACTTGATCTCACAACCATATGTTCCAATATGTTGTTTATCTCTCCCTTGCACATCATATCTTCATTCCATTTGTATGTGCATATGTCACTTGCTCATCCCCGCTTGTTGATAGAATACTTAGCCTCTCACGCCATTTGTTGAAGGGTTGTGATATCAACTTTCCATTCATTACCAATCCCTGAAAATGAGGCACGAGAACCTACGAAGGGACATGAAAGCATGTTAAACCACAAAATATTATAAACCTATACTAAATCAAATGCAACTATGAGTTGATACAATCTTATGCAACAACAAGGACATGTAAATAGAATGAAATTAAACTAGAGCATACACAAATCAAATAATTGGAACTATCATTAAGGCACAAACAAGACACCATCAAATGAAATTGATCAAGATCATAAACTTGACATAAAATGCACAACTGCATTCAAATGCAAGGGTGAAGTAGGAAATTAGTTCTCTCAACTCTCATGCAAATCATAAGATAGTCCTTACTAGTAAAATGTGTCAAGAAATGCACAACCAAAGGCATAATTTCTTAAAAGGGGGGCCTCCATGTCTAGAAACTTAGGGCTAGTTGAGTCTTGAATATTAACTTATAATATAACTCTAATGATGGGATGCTTAGTTAGAATGTGATTTATGTTAAATCTTTCTGGTTAGATGTTATGCTAATATAAATCCATGTTTTTGTTATATTTCAGTGATGATCATGATGTTTTGTTTCCAATAATGCATAAATAATTGTTTATTTGTACTTGTTTTTTACGATATCTAATGATTATTATACCATATATGTTAATAATTGATAACTATTGAGATCTCATTGATTTAATATTTTCTTTGAAGTGAATATGTTAGGGTTTTCTATGTTACAAAGAAGATTAGCCAAATAGTCATTAACAAAGAAGAATAAAAGAGAAGATAACCCAACCTTTTTACAAAATAAATAAATAATGGTGGTAGAAGAAGAAAACTTTAGCATAACTTTGGCATACGAGTTTAGATTGACCTAAACTTTTAGGTGAAAGACCATTGCATGATTTACAAGCAAAAATGTGAGGTAAAGCTAGATTTTAGGTTTATGTGGATTTGGATCTTGAAATTGGCTAATGACTTAGATTGAGATAAAAATTGGTTCGTGAGAACCTATGTGGAGTATAACATAACCATAATTGGATTTGGAGAATTTCTTAGAAAATTGAGTAATTCACCCAAGAGTGAGAAAAACAATATTCCCTAGTTGGGGTTGAAATGGTATTGGGAAAAAAATGATACAACTTAGATAAACTAGGAAAAAATTATCACTAAGTTTGAATCTACATGGAATCATACAGAACTTCCATCTTATAAAAATTTCCAGGTCTTTACCATTTGGAATATGAAAAATGCGCCTATAATACATGAAGATGAGCAAAGTGCAAAAGTAACAAATTGTAATGAAAATAACAAAAGAAACATATGATCAAAGCAATGATGCTAAAGACAAATATCATCATATTACTATAATAAACACTACTCCACTCCCTCGACTCCTTATACGAACACATGTCATACAATGCTTCTTTATGATCCGAAATCGGATCTAGAAGCCTGATAGGGCTTGAAAAATGCTCAAAAATGAAAGTGCTTAGAATCTGACGAAACCAACACCATTACGTCTGTCTCGTCTTCCTGATTCTGACGGTATATTTACTTTGTCAAACGGGTTCCGTATGCGAAAGTTATCGCGTTCTGATCGGAAGCCCAAACAAGTAAAAAGTCAAAGGTCAACTGGTCAAAAGTCAACGCTGATGACATCAGCATGCTGACTGTGCAGGAGATGACGTGGAACTTTCTAGCTGATCATGATTGGGCAGGTTCACTGACAAGGAAGACATGTGGCAAGCAACTGGACCAGTCAATAGCTGACAAGTGGCATTAATCCGTCAAATGGGGAGATGCCACATGGCCCATTCATGGGCAACCACGTGGCACCCAGTCATCAGTTGAAGTGGAATGTTTAAAAAAAAATATGTTTTGGGGTCCATGGGTTTTGAACCCATGACCACCACCAAGCCCAACACCTTAAGAAATGATCTTTGCCAATACACCAAATTATTTCTTATGTTGTAAAACCCACATTATAAAATATATTGCAAAGTATTGTATGGAGAGGGGCCAGCGCTTAGCCCTTTGGGTTAGCGCTTGGCCATATGAACCCATATGACCCTTTCAAGGGGGCGCGCGCTGGGAAAAAGGGGGCTTATGCCCAAATCTAACTATAAAGTGGGTTTTATAACCAATTTTTGGGTTTTAATGGTAATTAAGCTTATTTTTAATGGTTTTGGGGAGTTATTGGGTAGTTTTGGAGCCTAAATTTTGGGAGGAAGTTGGAGATGAGCAACCAACTTCCCAGCTATACAACCCAGGCATTTTTGAGGCCATAGAGGGCATTCAGAGCAGAATAATGCTTAGGAGAAGCCAAGCCAAAGCCATTTTGAGGCAGAGAAGCTTTTGAGGAGGAGACGTTGTTGGACCATTTCTGGGAGCTCCGGACGTCCGTTTTGCATGCCATTTTCTTTGCATGGTTCTAGAGATCTGGAAGAATATGACCAGATCAGTCTTGTATCCATTTGGCATTGCTGTGATGTACTTTTGAGCATTTGAACATAAATAAAGAAGCCTCCCCCACAGAGAAAAGGCCCGGAGACGTAGGCAAAGTTGTGTCGAACTCCGTTATCAATCTGCGTGTTATGGTTTGCTGTCTATTATTTCATTTAAGATATGCATATGTGTATATGGCTGTCATAATTCCTCTTCTTTCCTCATTCTTCACTAAGTTTCTCAAATGTTTAATTAACACATGCAAAATTAAAACTCAACCATAAGTCATTAAAAGATCCGACGGATCAAGAGGTATCAGAGCTAGTTGACGTTTGGATTTGAGTTTTGCATGTTAACCAAGGAAAAGCTACAGCGTGGTGAAGGCGATCTTGTTGCAAAGAATCCATTAATTGGATTGAGAAGAAGAGCTTCTCACAGCGAGAAGATGGAATCGGAAGAAGGGATTTATCAGGATGAGAAAGAGTTCCGGAAAACATTCCTTGCTATGTCGGAGACGGTGAAAGTCTTGTACAAAGATTACTTGGAACGGAAGCGACCTGTTTTGGGTGATTCTTCAAAGGGAAAAAGTGAAGAGGAAGAGGACCATCCTCAGATTCCTCCTTCACCTCCATCTATACCTCCTTCTTCTCCTTCTTCTTCAAGTTCAAGTTCTAAATCTAGTGGAAAGAAAAATGTTCATAAGAATAAACATGAAATGCCATTGTTAAAACTTGATGTAAAATTTGAGTTGCCCATATATGATAGTGAAGTAAATGCAGAAAAACTTGATAACTGGATCAGGCAGATGGAGGTATATTGCAGTGTGCAACAGATCAAGGATGAGGCCACACAAATCAAGTTGGCATCTTTGAGACTTGCAGGTACAACTCTTATTTGGTGGCAAAGCAAGCTACAAAAAGGAACACAAAATGTGGGTAATGTATTTCCATCATGGAAGGATTTCATTTCTACACTTAGGAAATAATTCTATCCTTTGGGTTATAAAGAAAAAGAAATAATTGAATGGAAATCTTTAAAACTAAGAAAAGGACAAACAGTGCAGGAATACACCGATGGATTTAGAAAAATGGCATTAATGTTAGATATTCCTTTGCAAACACAAGAAACCCTTATGAAGTATATAGGAGGTTTGCCTGCGCATATTAGAAACATTGTTTTCATGTTTGGACCCACTAACCTTGATGAGGTTTTTGTTCAAGCTACGTATATTGAAGCAGGGAAAGCAGGCGTGTCAGGGGAATCGTCATCTTCGAGGAAAGAGGACAAGAGGAAAAGGCATGGCAATGGCAAGAATGAAAATGCAGTGTCAAAGAAGGAAGGAAAACCCTCTTGCAAGCATTGCAAGAAAGAGGGACATGATGAGGACAGATGTTGGCAGTTGCATCCCGAGAAGAGGCCAAAGTGGTTCAAAGAAAAAAAGGGAACGCAAACAGTGGCAATGACATCAAAACCCACAGACTTGGGATCGGATTCAGGTGATGAGTCAAATATTTCATTGGTTGGTATGACAGGTAAAAATGGTGAAGATATTGATTGTAGAAGCAAGTTGTTTCATATAAG
>ML803647.1:232166-247468 GCA_009831015.1 Picea engelmannii
TCAAGAACTCTTGACAACGGGAATCACGAAACCCCAAAACCCGATGTAGAGTTGGGGAAAGGTCTCGGTGAAGTTTAGTAGATCATGAGGAAAGGAAAAGAGACCAGTGGACTAGGTCGGGGTTTCATCAAGGATTTCACTCGAGGGATCCAAAAGAGCCACTTCGGCTCAGCAGAGAAGGAGAAAGAGTGTGGGTGAAGCCTCGCGTCACCCATTTATTGCAAAAGTATGGAGGTCTCGGTTGAAATTGACCCAGGAGGTCCTTCATCTATCAACGTCTAACGAACGTCTCGACCACAAACTTGCACTGTAATCCAGAAAGGAATGTGAGAGGGAAGATGAGGGTCAGTTAGCACACCCCAATCAAAACAGACGACCTCATTACTTGGAGGGGGTTCCACAGGAGAAGGAGGAATACCCTCTGACATGGTAGAGTCTATATCAACAAGAAAAACGTGGGCAATATTGGGTTTACTCTCGAGCGGGAGATTAGGATCGACTGATAATGACATCAAATCGACCACTTGGGTTGCATTCTCCAAGGGGAGAATGGGGTCGACATGTGGAAATGGATCAATCACTTGGGTTTCACTCTCTAACAGGAGAGTGGGATCGATCAGATTGACCACTTGGGTTTCGCTCTCTGATGGGAGAGTGGGATTGACCGGGGATGGGATGGGTTCAACCACTTCGTCAACTGGTTCAACTAAGGACGTGACCAGATTGACTACATGATCAACCAGACTGACCGAAGAAGGGACCGAATTGATCATTCCATCAACTACAGGTGGTTCGAGAGTAAGCTTGTGATAAGAAGCTGGAAGTTGAGGTTGGGAAACCGTCAGGTCTTCTAGTAATTTTGAGGCTTCGTCCATACAAGGGAAAAGGTGAGTTAGATGACTCCCTTTGCATAACTTACACGGGAACTTGACTCTACTTTTCTTCTTCCAAACTATATCATGACTAATTGACGGGAGGTCATCATCATGTTGTTTAGAGGCCAACGACGGGGACTGGAAAGGAGTTGTAGACCATTCTTATATGACCTTGGACAGACCATGGCAATCCTTAAGAAGATGGCTACCTTTACAAAGGCTACAAGGGTACTTGGGCTTATGGGTTGTTTGGGTGTTCTTGGCATCATGAACACTCCCAGCACGATTAACAATAACTGGTTTCTTTCCAACATGTCCGGTCGTGGTTGGAAGTTTGGACCCTTGCTTAATTTTATTCTTCTTATTCTTCTGTTTCTTCTTCTTCTTATCCATTGAGTTACTAGCTTTAGAGATTTCACTCGACGAAGAAGATGAAACGGAAGAAGACCTTGCAAGTGAAGAAGGCAAAGAAGATCTTACTGGTGAATAAGGTGAAGGATCAACATGAGGTTGATGATCTTGGGGGGAAGTGCTTACAACTGAAGCACTGACTACATTCAGGATTACCTGAGTAGAAAACAACCATACTGATAATCCAATTGTGAGACTTGGAAGGCTCAAAGTAGCGAGGTGAGGAGGACCAATGTTTTCGTAAGAAGGAAAAACAAAAGGTTCCCATGGAGCATAGATTCCTTCATTGGTCATTTTGGGAACTGACGCCATTAAAAACAAAAATCCAACCTAGAATCCACTAGGGTAAACAAACAACACACGCTAAAAAATCTAGTAAGCAAGCAAGCAAACAAAACCTTCTCACATTGAGCTCACTAGTTAGTGATGAAATCCAACATCGCGGGAACAAAGTAAGAAGGGGATGAGATAGAGTGGGTGGAAAAGTTACGTTGACGAATTGCTTAACGGACTTACACCCTAGTGCAAGCTCCCACACGTAAACGTGGGTATACCCTCCAAGGAGCCTGAGTGAGTTTGGCCAACGTCGATTCCAGGTACCGTGAAGAATTTCCCCTCCACAGTCACCTCGTGTAAAGACCATAAAGAGATAGGCCACTAAGGTTACCAACTATAATAGTGATGCCTAGGGAAATAGTCGACAGTCTGATCCACACACAAAGGCAGGTATCTAGCCCGAAATGAACTTGAAAGGTTTCCACTCATCCTTGTGGTTATACCTTCAAGCAACCCCCATAATATGCGCAATCTCTACACCAAGACCAACAAAGCAAGGTGAGTAAATCTGTCAGTCTCAATGCGACTTCATGATTGACCCTTGTGTTAGAAGGGCTTCCTAGGACAAAATGTAGCAAGTGGATTTCACTACTCCCTGACGCAAGATTCAATGTTTGTTTGTAGCTTTGGAAAGTTATCTTTCACACCTATTCCAAAGCCCTACAACTAATCTAATGTAGGTTTGCTACCAAAAAATATAAAAATGTCTAATCAATTTTTATAAGCGCTTTATTTTATGGATGTTGTTACTCAAAAGGAAAATGGCGTGGACAATATGGTGTTTTGACCGACTCAAAAGTTATGCAAGGAGATGAAGATGCAATCTTTTCATTTCGATGAAAGCTATGCTACAAGAAGGAGAAAACATTTATCATTCCCATATGCCCAATGTCCCAAAATTTTAAAACTCATCAATATCAATATCTTCAAGAAATTATCAAAATAGACTGTACACCAATACAAGATTCATGCCCCCCCCGGGACCATGAGGGGGAATTTTTTTTAGAATTTAAGACCAAAAAATGCCAAGAATCATGCAATTTTCAATACTTCAAATGCAAGGATGTCCCCAAAATTAATGCAAAGCAAGAAAATTAAAACTTTGTTTCAAAGATAACTAAAAGCAATAGCAAATCCATGTAAAACAAAGCAACCCAAACAAATTTTCTCTTTTAACACGAATTATTCAATAAAAGAAAAATAAGCTCTTTCACCAAACAATTCTAAAGAAAAAACGATGCTTTGTAACTAAAAGACACTCAAAGCAAGAGACCAAATCTTTCAAAAGAAAACAAAGAAAAAATAAGGCAAAGATGGTTGAAAGCAGATTCAAATTTTGTCAAGCAGACTATAATCAGACCCAACAAATCACCCCAAAACCAAATCCAAGGTTTGGGCAGGGAAAATGATCAAAAATCAAAATTTTCACAATTTCTGCAAGCTGTAGACTAACACAGTGTGAAAATCCTTGATCGTCGCAGGCTAGCAATGGGTAGGGTGAGGAGTTTCCGCACAGGTCTAAACAGGTAGGGTGCGGAAATCCCAAGTTGCCACAATGTCCCTCAAAGCAGGGTGCGAAAATCAAACAAAAATGGAAAAAATAAAAAATTAAGAAGGTTTTCCAGTGAAGTCAGATAGTCAAAGAGTCAACATGGATCTCCCGATGACTAAAAAAATAGAAACCAAGAAATCAAAGCAAGAAAGCAAGACAAACTAGGAAAACAATTTGTTCCCCAGTGGAGTCGCCAATTTTGTTATTGGATAAATCGGTAAATGCGGACATAAACTAATCTCCCTAGAGCCACCTAGATCTAGAACAAAACAAGACAGAACATGGTGCTTTCCCTAGATTCTAATCATCAAATTTACTACCAAACAAAAGACGAGAGACATACCTTTAAGTGTCGCTTCCTTATGTCTTTGTTGTTCATGTTTCGCTCCGATGCTCTTGTGATACGGATTCTGCAGTGAGACACAAACCAACCAAAGTGAAAGTAGTAGAAGTATATTCAATGACAACCTATGCATATGATCACGGAATTATGCAATAAAATAAAGATAATTCTATGAGAAAGAAGCATGCCACTGTATTATATTAATAATAGGAAGAGAGATTACAATCGGATACCTTGATGTCGTAAGGTTCCTTCCAATGATTCCTTGCTTCCCACACACTTCTTGCTCCAAGGATTCTGAGACCATGGATATGATAGCTACTCACAATCTATCTTGACAAAGCAAAGCTCAAAGCCAATCTAACCAAGCTAACAATCTCAAGCCAAATTCAACTAACTTTCTCCATGAGAGATCCTCTCCTTTTATAAGCTGAAGAGGATAAGGTGAGGAGGTTAGGATGATCCCACTAAATCATGAAAGCGGGTAAGATCCAAACCATTTGGAGGCCACCTCACCATATAAACTTCTCCTTCTAGAAGCATCGAGAAGACGCTCGGTTTTCCCATGTACAAAGGCCGCCGCACCCTAGCTATAGTGCAGCCTACAAAAACTCTGCAGCCTAACTATAGAGCATCATGCGGAAATAAGGAATTTGCGTACCCTGTTTATATAGTAGCCTGCAAAAGTCCTCCAAAATAAGATTTTTATAGAGGAAAACACAACTTCTTCTCTCAGGAAAAGTTCTTCTCCTTTATTTCTTTAGGAATTCAGGCTACTGAGCCCTCTGAAGGCAACATATAGGTTTATATCATTAACAATCATAGGTATGACGAAAATAATGTGTAACAACTGCTTCCAAAATTCTTTTTGGTATCCAAGAAAGAGACATCCAATAAACTAGAATAACTTCAAGAACGGATTTTACTAACACCAGTCTTCCAACCCTGGACAACCACCTATGACTCCAGAGATGTAATCTCTTTTCAAGCTTTCCCAATAACCACATCCAATCAGCCTTTCTATAATCATTTGGCTTTAGTTTGAAACCCAAATACTTTAGCCCGTCATCCAACACCTTGGCTTCAAATGGGAAAATTTGTCTGTAGGGACCCAATTCTTCCTCCGAAAGCATATGGCTGGAGAGTGTAGATTTTCTTTCGTTTATCAACATTCTTGTAGTTCTGGAAAAAAAAATCAGGATCCTTTCTAAGGTTTTGGCATCCCTTCTTGTCCCGACAAAAAAAATAAGGAAATCGTCCACAAAAAACAAATGGGTAATCCTGAGAGCTACAGATATCTGGATTCTAGAGAAAGATCCTTAAAACATGGCTTCTCGCAACACCCAGTTGAGGCCTTCGCAACCAAAAGAAACAACAAGTGAGACAACAGGGAACCTTGACATAGGCTTCTTTCAGAATGAAATAAAGGAGAGGCAACACCATTTATTAACACAACAAAAGAAACTGTAGAAATGCATCTCATCACCCACCTAATAAAAGGAACTTGAAAACCCAAATGAGTTAGTAAAAGACATAAGTATAACCAACTTACTCTATCATATGATTTAGAGAGGTCATTTTTTAGGACTACTTCTTTCATCTTTCTACTTTTAAGACTGTGAATAACCTCCCGACCAACCCCAATGGCTTCATGGATTTGTCTTCCTTCCAGGAATCCAAACTATTCACTTGAGATTCTTTTTGAGAGCATCATTTTAACTCTTCTAGAAATAATCTTAGCTATCAGCTTATATATGCATTTGCAAAGAGAGATGGGCCTGAATTCATCCAAGGAAGATGGATTATCATATTTGGGAATGAGGGTTATGAAGATGGAATTGAAGCTAGCTAGGACACGACCAATGTCCCTGGAATATTCAACCATTTGAAGGATGTCCTGACCTAGAAAATCATAGAGCCCCCAAAAAAATTCAATCAGCCATCCATATGGTCTTGGACTTTTGTCTTTCTGAAAGCTGAATAGAGCCTTCTTGAGCTCATCTTTCAATATTTCTTCCATGAGCATTTGGTTTTCATCCTCCTCCATTAATATTGGGAATAATTGTGCTAGTCGAACCACTTCTCCAATTGTGGCCCGATTCTCGGCTTTGAAAAGGGACTGGAAGTGTTCCTTTTCTATATGAGCCATTCCTGCAAAGGTGTTTTCAAAATTACCTTGTTTATCTTCCAAGCTCCAAATAGTATTGGCACAACATCTTCCTTTAACAAAGGCCTAAAAAAAACTTTGTATTCTTGTCTCCACATTCCAACTAGATCGCTCTACTATTTACTCTCCAAGTTTCCTCTTTTTCTTGAAGTAGGACTTTCCTCCTTTCCTCCAGCCTAAATAAATTTTCTTTTTAACTTTGTGAAGAAAAGCCTCCCCCTTCTAATTCATAGTTTCCTCTTTTTCTTGAAGTAGGACTTTCCTCCTTTCCTCCAACCTAAATAAATTTTCTTTTTAACTTTGTGAAGAAAAGCCTCCCCTTTCTAACTCATAGATCTGATTCAGATTCTATTCAATATCTTTTAGCTCTAGATCATTTCTCTTCCTTTTCGAAAAATCCCAAGATATCGTTATTTCTCTTAACTTTTTTAGATTGGCTGCAAACTGGAAAGCTTGAGGATTGAAAGGAGTCCATGTATTTTTTACTAACTGAATAAAAGTCTCCTCTTTTAGCCAAATGCTATTGAAATTTAAGGGGCTTGTTGACTTTTGATTGCCTTTTCAAACTTCGAGGAAAATGGGCAAATGATCAGATTCACCTCCACTTCCTATCCATTGCTTTAGAAGGACCCGTCTCTCAACTAAGTTCTCTGATACTACAAACTGATCAATCCTTTTAGCTATCATGTCTTCTCCCACCCTCTTATTTCTCTAGGTAGGCTTTAATTTGGATGGTTCCACATCAATCAACTGTTTATCAACCAATTTTTGAATAAAAAAATCGGAGAGAGGATTAGTCCTGGCTCTAGGCCCCCAGACTTCTGCTAAACCCAAAGAAAAATTGAAATCACCACCCATGATTAAGGAGTCTCCATCCATAAGAGACTTATTGAGAAGGTCCTCCTAGAAAGGAACACGATCATGGTAAGGACCATATACGTTTAAAATCTTTAGCTCCATTCCCAGGTCCACTGAGGATATTTCTATCCCAATGCAAGAATCAAAGCCCCGAGAGCTTATAATCTTCATTGTCTAGGAATTCCATCGAACCAATAACCCTCCAGACCATCCTCTAACATCCAAAGTAAGAAAATCCCGACCTGGAAATAAAGATTCCAAAGATGATCGCACCACATCTCCATCCCCTAAGGTCTCCTGAAGCAAAATCACATTTGGATGTTCATTGTGAATCACCCTCTTGGGGGAATTTTTTTTAGGGGAACTCGCCAATCCCTGATAATTGAAGGACAACACTTTCATTCCGACAAATTCTTGTGGGCTCGCATATCTCTAAGCACCCTTTCAATTGATTGTTGTTTTCCATCTAGTAAATCACTTTTGTCTTTGGATTGTGATTTTGACAAAAAATACTTCCTTCCTTTTCCTCCACCATCCTAAGGTTTCTTTGGCCCTCGGTCAATGTCGCTTTTGATGCAGTTGGCGCTTTGAGAGCGAAGAAAATATCTGGAGGAGGAAATTCTTGTTTTCGAAGTAGATTCCCCTTCTTCTATCACCCGCCCCTTAATCACATTGGGACTCATCGAAGGGATATGACATAAAGCAAGATGAAAACTAGGTGAAATTGAAGATAAAGGAGGTTTTGGGGAGAGGGAGAGATTTCTGAGAGCCTCAATCCAATAATTTCCAACTAATGTAACAAAATTAAGCATAAAATTTAAAGAGGATATAGGAGGACGAGGTATACCCAGGAGGAAACCATCAAATTGGGTTAAAGGTGACATGATTTGAAGTTGGGTGATTGTCGATGAGAACTCTTCTGCTGCCAGACCTTTTGACACCCTATGAACCTCATCCCAGCACTCAGCTATCCCCATACCTTTCAATTGAGCTTCTGGGAAGGCCAGACCTTCAACAATGTTTTCGGGGCCTGAGACCTCTTCTAATAGCTCCTCCCTTATGATTTGCAACAAACCAGGAGAACATTTCATCTTTCATGTTCTCCTAAGCGGAAGATGACACTCCTCCACTAGATTCCCATAATGATGACATCACCTGCATCGAAAGAGAACGTACGCGTAATCAAGCTTCTGTGAGTATGTATACGTACCCCAATTTAGGTCCAAATATTCACCAAGTCCTTCCTTAACATTGATGTTCACCAATATTCTTGTGACTTTTTGTTGTCTCGTCTCCTTGAAAGACAAGTCCTCCTCAAGGAATCCACCCAGGAAATTCCCAATTTTCTTGAAGACCTCAAGAGTCTAGAACTGCATTGGCAGGGCTAGGAGCCACACCCGCATTGGGATAGTGTTAATATGTTCCTGAATAGCGTCAAAAAGAGGGTTCCACGACTTCAGAAGCAACAAAGTGTTGTTGATACTCCAATTTTTCCCAAGATCCCACAAGGTGTGGTCTCGCGACAAAAAATTGAAAGCAAACCAATTCTGAGTTAATTCAATAATCTCGAGGACATATCCCAAGTGTGCCTTCCAAACAAAGTCAACCCAGTTCAATACAGTTTTCAGGGCAAAGGAATGCCCTCGCGCACGACCCACTAGAGTTTGGTTTTCCATTTGAACCACCTGATGCATCCCCACATCTTCTCCCAAAGCCAAATTACTAACTTTCCCTTTTGATTTCAAACACTTACTTTTTCGATTTCTTGGGGTGACAATATTGGAAACAATGCTTGGATCAAAATACTTCTTAGGTCTTGGAGAAAAACCTAACCCTCCAATAACCTCAGCTGGATGTCCATCCGACCAAGGGAAACCTTTGTGGTCATCTAAAAATATTGAAGCCGAGATGAAACCTACTATCGCAGCCCAAGGAGAATCCAAAGGAAAACCCGAGCTAAAAAATGGAAGGCACAAATAACCCACTAAAGGCCCATCTATCGTTTCAATTGTAGATAGGCGAACCACTTTTTCGAGAGAGAAAGTTGGGCTTGGATATTCCGACAAGAGCGAGCCCACAGAAATATGTCCTTCTCCATTTATTGGAAAATTGCACAATGAGGAGGCCGACATAGAGGAAGAAAAAGTGAGCCCTTCTAATGGCCTAACCTGAGGAAACCCTAAATGGGTCCATTCCGGTCTCAACTGAAAATCCCCTGCCAGCATCAAATCAGCTTAAATCCCTACTTCAACGGCCCTAGAAGAAGAAAAATGGCAGTGTGATTCACTGCCAAAGCATGATTTCTTTCCAAAGGTAGAGGCAGATGAGTCGAGTTCTTACCCACTCCACTAGGGTCTCCCTCACATTCTACAAACAAACTGTCAAAGTTCATTCTGTTGCCACCTGGCGTTGCCCATAAATCGCAACCCTCAGTAGGATCCTCCGAGTAATCCACATAGTCTTCTTTCTGCATTATTTACCCTCATAAAAAACCATATTATCACCTAGAAATGCCAGGTCTCCTAACAGATCAGGACGAGTTGTCATATTACGAGCCTGCAAAAACCCTAACTGCAAAGATTAAGCCGCATACCCATCCTCAGAAACTCTAACCACAAATCTTCACACATTCTTTAATGTTGTGAAAATACCACAAATTAATATTCATATGGAATTACCATGTTATGAAATAATTATAAAAATAACACTTTTGGTGTTTTGCTTCCTAATAATATTTAAAAAGGCATTTTCATAATTCATAGATCACCTCCGGAAGAGAAGATATGGACAAAAATAGATGCTAAAATTTCAACTAGCATGGAAAAAAAAACATTTCAAAAATAATTTATACTTGAACTTTAAATCAAATTAACATTTAACTTTACATCATTCCTAAAAACAAACATTGTAAAAATTACTATATTTAAAATTTTAATCAAATTAACTTCTAACTTCACCTAATTCTTTTGATGTTGTTGCTTTTACATTTTTGCCCTGCTTCATTACCCCAATTTTTTAGTATTGCAATTTTTAACTAAGTTAATTAATAAAGTCTTTAGCTTAAATATACACGAAAACCCTTTAATTCACATGCAATTTTAAACTAAATTAATTAATAAAGTCTTTATCTTAAATATACACGAAGACCCTTTAATTCACATATATAGATCAAGTGATTCAAAGAGTATATCATGAAGTCTCATGTGGTTAAAGATTTTACTTAAAATTAAAATGAATGGTTTATGATTCTTCACTAATCACATAATTATGGTGATTGCAAAACATATCTTTTAATGTTTTATTTGCTTTTACTTGAATTAAGAAGTGGCATTACTCAAATTGTTTGCATTATAATTTCATGTTCCATATTTTTTAATGTTTTATTTGTTTTTTAATCCTTTTGCTTTCACTCAAATTAATAAGTAACATTACTCAAATTGTTCCCATTGCAAATGGGTGCAACATTCCTTTTCATAATTTTGACACTATTTAGTTGTACTAATTTACTTTTACTTTTTTAGTAAATTTCTTCAATTTATATATTATAATAATTTTTTTCAATTTTCATTTAAAATACAAATGAATAAACCAATTTTTTTTCTAGAAAGAAAAAACTTTATATTTCATAAAAGAAAATATACATATTCTTGTCCTTTTTATAAAAGAAGTGTTCTTTTTTCTACATTTATGTTCTTATCCCTCAAAAAAAAATTATAATGTCCTTTCATTCCCTCAAAAAGATTCTTCAAAGCTACCCATTACACATTCTACCCCTTACAAAAAAAACTTTTTTCCACAACATAAACACATCAAATTTACATGAAAGTTAGAGCATAGAAGACATCTCCTCGCACAACCTTCAATTGAGAAATTCTTGATAAACAAAAGCACCTGCATCAAGAGACAAAGCTTCCTTAGAAAGCTTGTCGACAATAGAGTTCAATTCTTTGTAAACATGTGCACAAGAGTACCATTCCAACTTGCCCAAAAGATCCTCCTCATCAGAGGTTGAAAACGTGCCGCCTAAATCTCCACCTTGCCATTGACCCAATCTACCACCACTTGTGAGTCTCCAAAGATCCGTACCTTCCTCGAATTAAGAGAGTTAACAAGAAAGAGAAAAACCCATAGCGCAATTAGCTCCACCTTCATATTCGATCCTCGACTTGGCATATATCTAATCTCAAAATAATGCTATGCTGAAATATATAAAACGACCCCCACTTTGTTGAAATAATGTAACTGCAAAGTGAATTCTGATTATTATTTAATATATTATTCATTTGATCAATCCCCATTGTAGATTGATCATGTCGGCTATTGTAAAGGACCAAATCCCCTTTTGCGGATTGGTCAAAATGTAATTGTAATAGGCAGAATAAGAAGTCAGCCCCGAAATATATTAAAGGTAGTTATAACCACCCAGATTGAGAAGTCGACCCTGCCAGTGAAGAGACACTTCCATGTGTGCCATACTTGTATAAATAAGGAGGCTAGCGCCTCACTTAGATACACTCACTTGTTCATTTGAGAGACAAGTTTCATAGTTGCAGCTGGAGNGAGAGAGAGAGAGAGAGAGAGAGAGAGAGAGAGAGAGAGAGAGAGGTGCATCTTTGGGAGAGGACTTTCTGTACTTGTTTGAGTTATCTCTTGGCATTGTATTGGCTATCTATAATAAGGAAGTTTTGTTTGGTTTTCTGCCCCATGAGGGTTTCCCAGGATAAATGATGTGTCTCTTGTGATTGTGTATTTCTCAGTGATCCTATCTTATGCTATTGTTATCTATTGAAATGCAAAGAACTCTAATAATAGATTAAACATTAACATGGTATCAAAGCTAAGCTGAAGAGAGCATCTTTCACAAGAGAAAATGAAAAACGTCACTATTGTTGTACATGCAAATTAGGGCCTTTTGTTGGTGAGGTATTTCAGCCCTAAAACCATCTAGAAAAGTGCGCCCTCCCCCAAGGATCACTTTGGCACCTTCAATGCACCTTTTCAGTGGCTAGATCTCTCGTAAAGTGAAACCCTAGTTTCACAAAGTACGAGAAGTACCAGAGAACCATAAGTAGCAGAAGTACTAGAGTACCAGAGGTACCAGAAAACCAAAAGCACCAGTCCAGAAATCCACAGATCAAGTTTGGAGGGGTAAAAGTTGGATTTTCTCAGATCCAAGCACACCAGGCTACTCACCTCAGCTAAGCGCACCTCCTGGTAAGTTCATAATTTGATTTTGAACACTTTCATTTTTTGGACATTTTCCCAGCTTCAGGTAGAAGATGTCTGCAAGCGTTACGCTTGTTGACAAACTAGAAGGTGTGGAAAAATTTTGTGCCTGGAATTATAGGATTGGTCTCTTTCTTGAAGATAATGACCTAGCAAGATTCGTCAAAGAAGAAGTGTCGGAGCCCGATGATGCTGCAGGGAAAGCAAAGCACCAAAAGGACACGATCAGGGCCAAAAGAATCATTGCAGATTCAATCAAAGATCACCTGATTCCTTATGTGTCATCAAATAAGACTCCGAAAGAAATGTTTGATGCCCTAAACAGACTCTATGAAGGAAAAAACATAAACAGGAAGATGAATCTTAGAACTCAGCTCAAGAATACAAGAATGAAGAAAGGAGAATCAATCCAAGAATACTTCTCCAGAATATCCCAATTCAAAGAACAACTAGAAGCAATTGGAGATACTATAGACGAAGACGAACTTATAATGACGTCCCTAAATGGTCTCACAAGACCTTGGGATGCATTCATCCAAACGATTTGTGCCAGAATGGAGAAACTAAAGTTTGACAGTCTATGGGAAGAATGCATCCAAGAAGAAAATAGAGTAGCTAACTAAGAGGGTTTACTAGCAAGAGATGAAGATCAAGCCCTAGCTAATCACACTTAAGGAGGAAGAAATAAGTGTTACTTCCAGAAAGAGACTTTCAAAGAGTCTCAACCCCAAAACAAATTTAGTCATAAAGAATCTCATCCAAGGAGATTCCAGAAGAAAGGACAACGAAAGGAAAGAGCTTACTCATATGTACAATGCTACCATTGTGAAAAGATGGGACACATTGCGAAATTTTGTCCGACTAGATGAAAAGAATACAAGAGGAAACAAAAGAGGCACCATGCCCATGCAGTTGACGATGAAGAGCCACTCGCACAAAGAGATATTCTCTCTTACATTTCAGGAAAGAAGTTTTCTTAGAAAGTGACACTTGGAGATGATTACCAATATCCCATAAAGGGAGTGGGAGAATCAAACTACAAACTTAATTCAGGGAATTCAATGAAGATGAAGGATGTACTCTATGTACCAGGTTTGACAAAGAACCTACTCTCCATTTCAGATTTAGAGAAGAAAGGCTTCAGAGTTGCCTTCATAGATGGAGAAGTTCTTATGTGGGCTAAAAGAGAAACCATGAAAGAAGCAATCATCATTGGAAAAGAAGAAGGTGGCTTGCAAAAGCTAAAGGGTCACTTAGAAGTTGCCATGACCCACACCATTAAGAATCCATGTGAACTTTGGCATAGAAGATTAGCTCACATAAACTACAAGACGCTACCATACATATGTAAAGTTGTCACAAGTCTACCAAAACTCAAGGTTGACCATGAAGGTGTGTGCAATGGATGTGCACAAGGGAAGAACATCTAGAACCCTTTTTCGAAGAGAGACAACAAAGCAGAAGGAGTCCTAGAACTCATTCATTCATATATGTGTGGCCCAATGCCATAATCCTCCATTAATGGGTATGTATACTATGTATCATTTATTGATGATTATTCTCGTAAGACCTGGTTGTATTTCTTGAAATCTAAAGATGAAGTGTTCAACAAATTCAAAAAATTCAAAGCCTTGATAGAGAATCTTTCTAAAAGAAAGATCAATATACTCAGGTTAGATAATGGAGGAGAATACACCTCAAAATATTTTGTGAACTTCTACAAAGATGTTGGGATCAAGAGGGAACTCACTACTCCCTATAATCCTCAACAAAACGATGTAGTTGAAAGGAAGAATATAACGATAATGGAAGTCGTGAAGACCATGATCCATGATCAAGATCTTCCTATGTACTTATGGGCATAAGCAGCAATGACAACCGTATATGTGCAAAACTGATTGTCCCATAGTGCACTTGGGTTCAAGACCTCGGAAGGGATGTTCACCGAAAAGAAGCCAGAGGTAAGCCATCTCAAAATATTTGGCTGCCCAGTATTTATACATATACCGAAAGAAAAGAGAAACAAGTTGGAACCCTCAGGAAAGAGGGGAATATTTGTGGGATACTGTGAGGTCTCCAAGGCCTTCAAGATCTATATACCAGGTCACCGTCACATTGAGATCAACACGGATGTGACCTTTGATGAAGATGCAACGCTCAAGAAATCGAGAAGATGCCAGATTTAAGAAGTATATGAAGAGGAACCCGTAATCCCTAGAATTGGAGATTCAGTGAGGGAGGTTCCTAGAGCTTCTAAACCAGTGAGGGAATTCGTAACTTCTCGTGATGAAGAAATTTGAGATAAGCTTGGTATAGTCCGAAAGGACCTTCCTCGAAAGGGGGAGTAGCTGTTATGATGTGACTAGTACTGTGCTTCCAGCTTGAGAGTTGTGACGTAAAGCCAGTCTAGTATCTTGCTTCCAGCTTGAGTGTTGTGACGTAAAGCAAGACATTGAGATGAGACTAGTACTATGCTTCCAACTTGAGAGTTGTGACATAAATCTAGTCTAGTATCTTTCTTCTAGCTTGAGTGTTGTGACGTAAATCAAGACGTTGAGATGAGACTAGTACTGTGCTTCCAGCTTGAGAGCTGTGACGTAAAGCCAATCTAGTATCTTGCTTCCAGCTTGAGTGTTGTGACGTAAAGCAAGACATTGAGATGAGACTAGTATTGTGCTTCCAGCTTCAGAGCTGTGATGTAAAGCCAATCTAGTATCTTGCTTCCAGCTTGATTGCTATGACATAAAGCAAGACGATGAGATGAAACTAGAACCGTGCTTCCAGCTTGATAGTTGTGACGTAAAGCCAGTCTAGTATCTTGCTTCCAGCTTAATTGTTGTGATGTAAAGCAAAGACGAGTATCTTGCTTCCAGCTTGATTGTTGTGACGTAAAGCAAGACGAGTATTGTTCTTCCAGCTTGACAGTTGTGACGTAAAGCCAATCCAGTATTAATATGATGAGCCAGCCTCGTGCTGTGATGATGATGTATTAGTTTTATACTAATTCATATTGATGCAGATGATGATTGCATTCCTTTGAGAATGATGATGTTGTCGATGAAGAAAACTTCCGATGATTTATAGATACGCCAGTCAGTGTTCCAAGACGATAATGATGATGTTGTCCTCCTGATGTTGTTGATGATGCAATCCTCTCTCTCGCTTGATGTTGTTGAAGAATACCCTTCTTGTTAAGGGGGAGTGTTGAAATAATGTAACTGCAAAGTGTATTCTGATTATTATTTGATATATTATTCATTGGATCAATCCCCATTGCAGATTGATCATGTCGTCTATTGTAAAGGACCAAATCCCCTTTTGTGGATTGGTCAAAATGTAATTGTAATAGGCATAATAAGAAGTCAGCCCCATAATATATCAAAGAGGCCCCAGAATATATTAAAGGTGGCTATAACCACCCAGATTGAGAAGTCGGCCCTGTCAGTGAAGAGACACTTCCACACGTGTCAGACTTGTATAAATAAGGAGGCTAGCGCCTCACTTAGATACACTCACTTGTTCATTTGAGAAACA